>CAWUFW010012235.1:470000-555803 GCA_963921515.1 Calotriton arnoldi
TATATCTCTTACTCCCTCACAGAATTTGTTAGTTAATGTCCTCTTAACCCAGAGTACATTAGGGTTAGCATATTTACAGGGCACACCTAAGGGCAATACCATCCCAAGAGCCACATCATCTGTACCATTATGGACGTTGGAGTATGTACCGTTAGACAAGAAGTAAAACCCCAGGTGTGCATAAATCTGTCCTTCATAATCTACTGCAGCATATCTAGTGTTCATTCCAAAAGTACTCGGATCTTTGTCATTCACCAAAGGGATCGTATTTTTATACAGCACTATTCCAGAACAGTTGATATACAAAGAAGTGTTCGTACTATTCACGATGGGACAGCAAACAGGATAATAACTAGCCTCCCGGGTGACTATCAATTCCTTGTAATGCCAGCCCACCAAAGTAACATTCTGTTCCTCCATATAAAAATTGTCGCAATATGTATTGTTATCACAACCTGGATAACCCATTCTCAGTGGCTTTCTATAATATAAACAAGGTCCTGGATAGCCAAAACCAAAAATTCCCTTCACTGCCGTAAATTGCGGTGGACGAGTATATGTATAGTTCACAAGTGACAATGGATATGCAGTCCATAAACTAGTGACAGATTCAGTGGGGTAACAAGCTGTCCCTTCTCCGAAGAATCTTTTGTGTGTGTCTAGAAATACATTACTCGGGCTGTTCTTTTATTTCTTTTCCGGGAGATAACCTTGCCCTTACTGCGCAGGGGCATAGTTTGATCGTTTTCCAAAACCCATGACAATCCACACAATATTATTATCAGCAAAACCAACAGAACAGCACATGTTATTTTCCTTTTTCGTGTCCACACCATATCATGCTGGGCAACAAGAACCATCGGCTGCTCTTCCTCAGCTACCTTTCTACCAAAAGGATGCATAACGTATGATAAAAAGGGGCCAAAATGCAAAGAGATATACAAGTTCCCAGTGTCCGTCAGAGCCTCACTGGTACAGGCTCCTATTGTCCATCAATAAGTTGGCGCACTTGAGCACCGGCGGTGGAGCTTGCTCTGTCCTAAGCTCTTTTAATGTATCCCATGTCGATCCAGATGGTATAACTTCAAGGTATACTTCAGTCTTCCCTAACTAATGTTAGAACAACTAAGATAAAATAAACAGAAAGTTCTCCACTAGTTTTTATGAATTCCGTTGGTACTGTAACTCAGTAATAGCTATCTTACGCAGTCCATCCCTAATGTTTTTTCTCCTTAGGCTCAGTATCCCTCAGCCGAGGGCTCAAATTGTACGTGGTAGCCCCAGGCACCGTGTGATCAGTGAACAAAGGCTCTTGGATAGCTCGTATTTCTGGGGGAACATCCTTATTTAAAGCATCCTCATTCTCCTTATCCGTTTGTGTCCAGGTCAACTGGGCGTCGCTGAAAGGAACAACCCTGGGCACCTGTTCGCACTCCGTGTCCCCTATGCCGTCTTTGACCCACTGGTCATATGGTAACGGCAAAGGAATCCTCGACAATGGGTAGCATCTACCCAGTTCTTTCGACCAGCGACCTTTACAGCCGTCCGTGTCACCAACAAAACCTGCTCAGGACCTTTCCAGCATGGCTCCAAACTTTTCTTCCTCTGAAAATTACGAAGCAATACATAATCACCAGGCTCGATGTCGTGGCTGGGTCCCTGGGTGTGGAAGGCAGGGATTCCCACACCTGTTGGTGAATAGAAAGTAAACTCTCTGTTAACTGGCCAAGGTAATCAAGCAACACAGGGTACTCAATATCAGAGTACTTACAAGGACGCGGGATGCCCCAGACATTTGCCGGGCGCCCGAACACGACCTTGTATGGAGACAATCCTGTCCTAGAATGAGCTGTTGTTCTTGTTGGCAAAAGAGCTAATGGTAAAGCATCTGGCTGCTTTAACCCTGTTGTCTCCTGAATTTTTGCCAGTTTCAGTTTGAGAGTACCATTGTACTTCTCAACCAAACCCGCTGACTGTGGATGATTGGCAGCATGAAATTTCTGTTTTACATGTAGACCTTCACAAATCAATTGAATCACTTTCCCATTAAAATGACTTCCGTTGTCACTCCAGATAATTTGGGGCAAGCCGAAACAAGGAAAGAACTCCTTAACGAGTACCTTCGCAGTCGTAATGGCTGTGTTATATTTAGTGGGGTATGCCTCAACCCATTTACTGAATGCACATACAACCACTAAAACATTCTTAAGATTATTGCATCCCTCCAATTCTATATAATCCATTTGAAGGACTTCAAATGGAAAAGTGGGTGGTGCAAAATTACCATGTGGTGTCGGGATACCCTTCCCTGGATTATGCATCATGCAGACCATGCAGTACTTTACTAAATGTGCAGCTGTCCTGGAAATATTGTTATTCTGCCATACAGGGGCTAACAATTTACAAATGCCTTTTGCACTAATATGAGCTGGTCCATGTGCCATAGTAACCACGGGAAGAACATATGCATCTGGCAACATCCATCTCTGTTTCCCTGATTTATCAATCCAACATCCTTCCTCATTCAACTGTGCTGTACTCTCCTGCCATTCCGCTAATTCTTCTATCGTGGCTTCACTTTGTATCTCCTTTATACTCTCAAGGGTATTCTCAAACATAACAACTTCGGGAACCCACCTAGCTGGACCTGGTACAAACATGTGTTTCATCTTTGTTCGGGCAGTTTCCGTAGCTGTATGATCTGCAAAAGCATTTCCTCTACCCACATCATCAGTAACCTTCCTGTGGGCACTACACTTAATTATGGCCAATTTCCTGGGAGCGTTAAAGCGGACAAAAGCCTCAATATGAGGTGCCCATGCTGAACTTGCTGCCATGAGAAGTAAGGAACCCTCTCTCTGCCCAAAGCCAGCCAAAATTATGGGCAACCCCAAATGTGTACTGGCTGTCAGTATAAATATTGACAACTAGCCCTTCACTTAATTCGCAAGCTTGAATAAGGGCAGCAAGCTCAGCAGCTTGAGCCGACTGATATGGGACCCGTGATGTCTCTACCACCGTGCGCAACATAGTGATAGCATAAGCTGCAGTGGTGGTGCCATCTGGTAATTTAAAACAAGAGCCATCAACATATAGTTCTCCTTGAGGGTCAGATAAGGGAACATCAGTCAGGTCTACCCATCCCTTCATTTCTTCCTCTGTCCGAAAAATACTATCATGTTTGTTGACTGCATCATTCTCAGAAGGGAGGGGTAGTAACGTGGCTGGATTCAGAGTGGCACATCTCTTAATCGTAATGTGTTTAGCAAACAATGTCAATTCATAGCCAGTAAGACATGCACTGGTGAGGTGCTGTGTCTTCGTCTTATTCAAAAGAGTATCCACAGCATGGGGTACCATAACTGTGAGGTCTGTATCAAGTACGAGTCCAGCCGATTGTCTGATTGAAGGGGCCACAGCCGCACCCGCCCTCAGACAACTCGGAAGGGCCCTAGCAACAGGATCAAGCACAGCAGAAAAGTAAGTGCAAGGCCTCTGTTTATCCCCAAATGTTTGTGTTAGGACAGAAAGTGTGCAACCAGCCATCTCGTGGACATAGGGCACAAAAGGTTTGTTATAGTTGGGTGTGCCAAGCACTGGAGCCGAACAAAGCGCAGTTTTCAATTGCTCAAAAGACTGCTGGCATTCAGGCGTCCAAGGCAATGGCTCCTGCACTGCTTTTGTTGTTAATGCAAGCAAAGGTTTAATTAGTAAAGAATAATTAGGTATCTACTGGTGACAGTAGGAAGTGATACCTATAAAAGCACGCATATCTTTCTGAGTTTGTGGAATGGGCATTTTAACTTAACAATGGTACTAATGCGCTCAGGGGTCAATCTCCTACCAACCTTCGACAGTAGGTGACCTAAATAGGTGACCTCCTGTCGGCAATACTGAAATTTGGAAAGGGAAACCTTATGTCCATGATGGGCCAAATGCAACAACTATTTCACTGTACTATCTTTGTAACCTTGTTCTGTATCAGAAGCTATGAGTAGATCATCAATATACTGCACCAATACATTACCTGAGGGAAGCGATAAGGAATCCAACTGACCTTTTAAAGCTTGACTATAAATACTAGGACTCTCTGTATAGCCCTGAGGAGCGCGACAGAATCTAAAACTTCTACCAGCCAGTGTGAACCCAAACAAATATCTACTGTCTGGATGGATAGGAATACTAAAGAAAGCATTTTTCAAGTCAATAACAGAAAATAATTGAGCAGTAGAAGGAATCATCGTCAAAAGCGTAGTAATATCAGGAACCACTGGGAACTGTGGAACTACTATTTTATTAACCTCGCGCAAATCAATCACAAAACGGTAAATATTATCATTGTCTTTAGAGGAGCCTGCAGGTGTCCTTTTAAGAATCGGAAGAATAGGGCTATTACAAATTTTGGCAGATGTTTCTTCACCTACTCCCTTTTGTATCAAATCCTGAATAATCTGAAGAAGAGCTCGTTCTCCTGCCTGAGGTATTTTATACTGAGGAATGCGAGGCAAAATAGCATGATCCTTAACCTGTATAGAAACTGGTGGTATATGCAACAGCCCTACATCCGTGTCACCTGTTGCCCATAGAGTGGGTGGTACTTCAGCAAATTCAGCTGGAAGGGGTGCATCCTGAGACAAACACTGTTTAGTACTCACATCCGGACCCATAGTAATATAGACACCTGCAGGAGAGCAATAGATAGTAGCATGCAACTTCTTCAACAAATCCAAACCCATCAAATTTTCACCACAATTGGACATCAACAAAAATGGAGATTCCACAGTGAAAGGACCAACAGTCAATGCAAGGGGGCGCAAAATGGGGCTTACAACTGGTACACCTGAAAAACCTACCGAAACATTATTGTGGCCAGACAGAGCCGCCCCGGGGACCATATGTCGAGAAACAGAACTCTTTGTCGCACCTGTTTCCACCAAAAATTCCTTAGTCGAGCCTTGCAAATCCGCTGTGACATAAGGACCACGCTGATCTACAGGTATCGGAACCGGTCCCTCACCCTGTCCCTGGCTGTCCTAGCTATAAGACATACCTGTCACCTCATCCATATCATAATCATCATGATAATACTGTCCATCACGAGGGTCACCAAAGTAATTTTTATCAGAGCGACCCTGTGAAACCGCAGCATTCAGAGCTCTATCAGTCCCCCGACCTCTCCCACCGGAACCTCGCACTCTAGGAGACGCAACCTTCTGTAAAAGCACAGGGCACTGGCTATGCCAATGACCTTCCTCCTTACAATACGCCCACTGATTCGGCCCTGAAGGTGTTGTGGAAGGTTGTCTGCTGGTACGTGGAAGCTGTCTGGAAGGACCACCTCGTCCCCTATTATTGCCCCGAAATGCTTGCTGCAACAACACCTTCGTCTTTAGATCTTTATGTTTCTTATCAGTTTTTTCTTTCTCCTCCTGATCGCGATGTTCATAATACTGGACCATATTCAAAATAACAGAGGGGGAAGACGTAGACCAAGTACTTTCAGACGCTTGCAAACGAGTCATTATCTCAGGAAGAAGATTAGTAACAAACCTGTCCACAAACAAGCGGACTCCCCCCTCAGTGGACATATCCTGCCCACTGTAATCCAAAAAGGTATCTTCAAACTGAGTAAAGAAGTCGGACATACTCTCATCCTTCTTCTGTCGACAAGCCATCAATCTATCCCAACTTACCTTCTTAGGTGGAATAATAGGATGAATGTAAGTAATAATACGAACAGGCAAAGCAAGTATCTCTGCCCGGGGCTTATCTCCTGGCTTCCTTTCCTGATCCCATCCCTTAATCACATCCCATGTACCACCCAATTCTGCAATATGATCTTGAGAATGCACCTGCCGCCAAATATCAACCAGGACAAGAAGACCAAAAAACATTTCAATATCAGCAAGAGTCATTACAGTAGAAGAAGCAGCCTCTGTCAATTCCTTATAATAAGCGGTAGGATTTTTCCTAGGGTCGGGCAGGGTAGCCTTAAGGTCCAAAATCTCGCTCCTTTTCCATGGAGTATAGACCCATTGCTCTTGGAAACGAGCAGCTACGGCAGCTCTGGTGACATTACCGTGCTGATCCGTTAACTCAGGAATTTCAGGATGATAGATTGGATGAACCTCACGCAGAGGGAACTGAGTAATTTTAGTGGGACTCTTTTCAAACAAGCGAACTCTATAGGAAACTATAGTATTAATATTTGCGAGCACCTGCCCTGGGGCTAAATCAGCAATATAAATACGATCTTTAATATCAAATAACACTTGTGGAGCCTCAATTTTAATATGTGTGCGCCAGAGATTGATCAATGTAGCAGACATATGCTGGAGAACATGCTGCTTTAAAAAAGGCTCAAACTCACACACAGCCTGCCAAATGTCTTCAGCGCCATAAACCGGATTACTAACCCACTTCATAGCCTGCCTGGCCAGCACGCCTGTCTCATCTTCCCCTACGTCAGAACGCACCAGTGGACCCATTCGTTTCCTGAATTTCGTCCAATCTCTATCTTCAAACTCACGTACTGGCATCTCAGCAGTCAAGAGTGTTGGAGGATGAAAAATCATAGAAGAAGAAGCAACAGAGGTAGCAGGTACAATCGTTGTTAATGCTTGTACCATAGGAGAAAGAATGGAAGATACAGGAGTTAAAACAGTAGACGTACTAGGGGTCACAGTTGTCAAAGATGGCGAGGACAAAGAAGGAGCAGGAGGTGCCATAGCCAAAGCCGTCGAAACAACAGCCGTAGATACGGAAGCAGCCGAAGCAGATGAAACAGGCTGCTGTGACTGTAAGGGAACGGTTGGATATGTCCTCTGTGGGGCATAAGGAGGCGGAGGTCGAGTGTCTAACAGCTCCTCCACAAAGTATCATTTTCCTCTTTGGCCAAATAAGATTTATCAATGTGTAGCCGAAATCTCCTATCTTCACATTCAACCCCTGCCTCCTGTTTTTCTCTATCATATGCTAAAGCTTTCTGCATCAATGTTTGCATTTTCCCCTTCCATGCATCTCTTTCCATCTTTAACCGTCTCTCTCTAGCCTCCTTCTGCCAAGTTCGAAGAGAATCACACATCGACTGCCTACTTCGTCTCTTAAACAGCTGTTCCTGTAAAAACCCAGGGGCTTATTTACAAGGCCCTTGAGCCACTTTTGAGTCATTTTTAACATGGGAAAAGTGACGCAAAAGTGGCGCAAGGGGCTTGTACATCTGCCCCCCAATCTTTTGTTCATCAAAAGTACCCGTCAACGGCCACTGCAACTTGGCATTGTCCCTCGTATGTTTGTGCCATAATGTACTAAACATAATAGGGCCAAGGCCATGTTTCACATACATATCAAAATTAGGGCTGCCTTCAGGAGGCGCCGGCTGAGCTTCTTCCAATCGAGCATCTGCAGAACAACAACGACAACACAAACTCCAAACTTTGCTGAGGTCAGGCATTATCAAAAGGAAAACAAGTTTGTTATTTTTATCTGGCAAAGTAGTTGCAAATACTTTTTATCAAAACAGTCCTCAGACCGTACCAAACTCAAACCACAATGGTACCATATCCACAAAGAACCATAACAAACTCACCTGATAGAAGTAGTACAAACGAACCAGTTCTCCACTGCCGACTCTTCAGACCAAATGGTCAGATCCAACCGTTTTGTCGTTCAGGACTCCAGTCGGGATGACCACAGGTCGAGGCACGGTCCGGCAGGACAGAAGGGGCAGCTGTGAGCACATAAAAACTCTTCGTGTAAAGGTGAAAGTCAAGTTTATGGAAACATAAGTCACAGTGGGCCTTAAAACAATCCTGGATACATCTAAAGTAATGGCAGTAGGTCACCAGAATATAAAAATAAAAGCGTTAAGAATAAAAAAATGTATGGGGGTTTGTGGCTGGTGCTGTGTAAGTATGTCATGTATCCTGAGCTCTCCTGGTACCCTGTACAATTCTGCATTAATTCTTGGAGATAAGTAAGTATCTGCAGTGATTGTGATGATAGCGAAATAGCTTTGGGAAAAGACCAAGTAGAGCTGACGTAATCTGTTATACTAGTATATTGGTCCTGAGCCGTTTTTTAAGAGCGGAGTGGAGGCAGCTGCTGAGATGACGAAAACTGCAGCCTAAAACTAGGTGGACCCTGTGCTCTGTATCTGAAGATTTCAAAGGGCAAGCAAAGATACGAAGTAAGTGGTGAGGGCTCACAAGACGTACAAGGGGGCCCTAGAACTAAGGAGTGCTGAGAGAGAGCAGGAACAGGAACCGGCGGAAGGATGGTGAGAATGGAGCTGCTCTCCCAGCTGAAGCAAGGGAATGCAACTCTGTCCTAAGGACACAAACAAAGTGGATAGATGTGATGACTGGCCGCCCCCATATGCAACACCGACATGACTGGTAAAAAGAGAATCCAACTCTGTGCTGCTAATGGAGTAGTAAATTGTGTAGTCAGAAGGCCCACAGACCGAACAAATAAAAATGGAGGTAAATGTAACACATTGCTAATTAATAAGGATTCTAGGGGCCTGCTCGATGAATAATGCCACAGCTTCACTTCAGGGAAAATGGGACAAAAAAAGACTGAGTATACAGATGGTGACCCTCTGAATTGCCACAAGTGAGCTAATTAGGGGGTTTATATTGGACTGCATATACATACTGAATGTGTGAGAGCATTATCTCTGGCCTGAATTGCTGAGGATGAGAGGGAATTGACCTGGAAGTTGCAGGGGCCCCTATGTATAAAACTGATTGAATACACAAAAGCTGAATTAAACACAACTAGTATTGGATGCTCTGGGATCTATTGCTACTAGTGAATTGCCAGGCTCTATAGTTGAGTGGAAGATGGGAAGACGAAATCCCCTACCCACTCAAGGAATACTGCACAGACAAACATGGAATGGAGAAGGTTATATGCTGATCTGTGTGGGTAAGGCAATTATGAAATTATGATGAAACACAAACTGATTAAGACTAGCCAGGTAAATGAAATGGACAGTTACACAAAATACTGAACTCATCAGAAAGGAGTTGAGTATGGTGTCCACAAACGAAACGCTTACTCTAAGGATCTCATAGAGACCTCACCATTAAGGATGTAGTGGCAGAAATTAAAGACACAAACACTTCCATGGAGACCAGAATTGACACAGTAGCAATTGATCTGAATTTGGTCTAGGCAGATTTTAGAACGATGTCTGAAATGGTAAGGGAGGTGGAAAACACATCAAAGCAGGTCAGCACTGAAATCTCAAAACTGAAAAGGAAAATGACCTGACTGGAACTGGTGGTAAAGTTACTAGAGGCGAGGGCAAAAGATATAGAAGAATACTCTTGGTATTGGTGGTACCACCTGGAAAGGTTGACGGTCAAAACATAGAACTGTTTATGGAAAATTGGACATTGCAAGAGATGGAGCTGAAAGAGCTGTTCGAGTTGTTCTCGGTGGGAAGGGTGCATAGCTCTCCTGTCCCACCATTGAAACCAGGGGTACCACAGTTAGTGATCACCAGCAGGTAACTTAATAATTATACAGACCCAGATTTCATACTGCAGAAATCAAGAAGATCAGCTTGTATACAATAAGAGACTACGATACTGCTCCCATTTCCAGATCCCACCCAGACTGTAAAAAGACAAAGTTGGTTGAAGCAAATAAAGAAACTGAGACACCCAGGATACAAATACCTGCTCCTAATCCTAGAGAGACTGCAGGTGATTAGCAGAAATAATTCATTGTTCTTCACAGACTCGGCATGGGTGTGTGAATGGATTGAAATTAAAGAGCAACAAGGAGGCAAGTCATTTATGGCACAACCCCGGAGAACACCAGAATGACAGGATTGTTGTGTGACTGACTGACTGAATATTTATAAAGCGCACTATTGCTGAGGCGTCTTGGCGCTGAAGTGTGTGCAAACCGGAAATAGCTAACAGATTTAAAGTTTGGTAAAGAGCCATGTTTTTATGTTTTTCCAGAAGAGGGTCCTGCTGGACTGTAGTCGTAGCTGAACTGGGAGAGAATTCCACAGTTTTGCTGCTTGGAATGAGAAACCCTTTCCTCCCCACCTTACTCTTCTTATCTTGAGGAGGTGTACCAGTCCAGTATTTGTGGACCTTAGGCAGCGTAGCGGCACATATCGGGGAAATAATGATTGTAAATCCACCGCGCCTCCACCATATAGGGCTTTATGCACTAGGCAGAGGGCCTTAAAATCCACCCGCCGTCGAACAGAGAGCCAGTGGAGTTGCTTTATGCTGGCGGACATAGGATGGTGTTTGGGAAGATCAAGCAAAACTTGCGCTGCCGCATTTTGGAGTGACTGAAGTTTGGAAAACTGTCTTGCGCCTGCTCCTAGGTATAGAGCGTTGCAATAGTCAACTCTCGACAGAACTAGAGCTCCGACCACCATTTTCCTCAAAAAGAAAGGGATAAAAGGAAGAATCTTATGCAAGACTTTCAGCGTAAAAAAGCAAGCTGAAGACACTTGGTTTATTTGTGGGGCGAGCATTAGGTCTTTGTCGATCAACAAGCCCAAATTCCTAGCCTTGGGCACTGGTACAGGGCATGTTCCGGCTGTAGAGGGCCACCATAGTTGGCTCCATACCGACGGTTTCTGACCGAACTCTACAACCTCGGTTTTTTCCGTATTCAATTTCAGGAAGTTAGTGTTCATCCAGGCCATCAGTGCTGTAAGGCAGTTGCGGAACCGTTCTGCTGTCATATCCACGCTTTGTGTAACTGACACCACTAGCTGGGTGTCATCCGCATACGACACTAACATAAGACCGTGGCTTTTTATTAGTCTGGCTAATGGGGCGACGTATATATTAAACATAGTCGGGGACAAGGCCGATCCCTGGGGAACTCCACCCGGAAGAATGAACTTGCCTGACTGAAGTCCATCCCAGTGAATTAGTTGTTCCCTGGATGCCAAGAATGATGTTAGTAAGGCTAAGGCTTTATCCCCAATGCTGGCAGCCTCCAGCCTTCGCACTAATACCGCATGGTTTACAGTGTCGAAAGCTGCGGTTATGTCAAGCAATATAAGGGCTGCCCTCCCACCTCCATCCATCACCTTGCGGATCTCTTCTGTCGCCATGATCAGGGCTGACTCAGTGGAGTGCCGAGATCTGAAGCCATGCTGAGTGGAATCAAGAATGTTATTTTGATCCAAATATTCTGTCAATTCAGAGTTCATAGCTTTCTCCAAGATTTTGGAGGGTAGAGGGAGGCAGGATATTGGGCGATAGTTTTTGTCTCCAAGAGATCGAGGGTGGTTTTTTTTAATATAGGTCGGATGCACGCCTTTTTCCAACTCAGAGGGAAGACCACTGAACTCGTAATTTGATTTAATAAAGGGGTCAGGGATGCGCTGATCTCCTCCGGAGCCAAATGTAAAATGTACGGGGGGCAGGGATCAAGGGGAGACCCGGACTTGGTTTGCAACAATAGAACTGCCACTTGTTCTTCCACTAACGCGGAGAACCGAGATAGCCTACATTGAGGTACCGTAACTTCCTGTCCCTCTAAGCAGTTCATCCCAGGCGCTACCGCTATATTCAGGAGTTCATTGTAGACTAGGTAGGATATGGACACAGACTTGGCTGTGCCCATTATTTTGGTCGATGAACAATCTCTGCTGGCAGCACAAGATGCATAAGGAGATAGACAAGAAAGCAACCAGGTACTATAGGTGTGTACAGTTTACAACCATGAGTTAACCAGATCTGGCTAAGTACACATAGGATACAGGCAGGTGTGGAGGGATTGGGGAAAAGAAAAATGTGGAAAGGACACAAAACTGATAGTTGAATAATACCTGGGGTTGTCTCGTCCACCAGCGTTTTGGTGGAGGCAGTTCAACAGTTTATTTCAGTAACATTCTTAGTAAATGGGGACTGGATGGAAGGGATTCCAGTGCATACTAAATTTTTGAAATTTTTCTGATGATGTTGTGGTTCTGTACATTGTCATTTCTATGTGCAGAGTTCAAGGGGGCTTCATTTGGGACTCTGCAACAATTTATAATGCAAAGCAAGGTCATCAGTGACTATGGCTGAAAGGGAAATTGCAATAATGGAGAAGACACAACAGAGAAACAAGACATCGGCATGCCCAGCAGAAGCAGAACTTGAGTATATTGTAAGAGGCATGGGTGGACGTCAAGGTATTAGGTGTTTAGGCCACAGGATATTACCATTGTGGGGCAGGGCAGGAGTGAATTGTATGCATGAAATATCAGAGAGCTGAACTGCAGTTGTAAAAGACAGATGGTAGGGGTGTACATTAAAAGTACAAGGTACATGTGTTTATGTAAGAGATGCATCTGGTAGGTGAGGAGAATTCAAAATTCTAAGGAAAATAAAGGCAGCCTGTATCACATGCCCTATACCTTACAATGCAAGGAGAGCTGTGATATTGATAGCTCTAGGAATGCATATTAAGATCACTAGATATATCCTGGACCCTGAGGGCAGATATGTACTTCTGAGGGGCAAACTAGATGGGACAGATGTGCTACATCTAACAAAGACAATACTAGTTTTTGTTAAATTCGCAATTTTGTGCACTACCTTTCTGGAAGCACTGATAATGTGGGCTGGTGATTTTAACCATGTCTGCAATGATAAACTAGACAGGAATCCTGTAGTATGATCATGCACATCCAGGGTGAACAGGCTAAAACGAGCTTTCTATGACTTAGATATCACAGTGTGGAAAAGTTTTCTAAACCTGTATTTATGTGCAATAAATATTATTGAAAATAAATCATTTTTATTTTAGATCTAATATACAAAGGATGAGTTAACATGATTACAGTTGAAACGATTTTAATAAGAGGTATGGCAGTGTGTTTATTAATATGATTTAGATATGTCACATTTATGTGAAAATGTCATCTTGGGTAAAATGGATGGTGTTTCTGTCATTTACTCCTAGATTCACCCCCTCCCATCCTTTCCTCCAGCGCATCTTCTCTCCTCACAAGCTCCACAGAGTGAAGACAACTAATGTAGTGGTTAATTCCTACCATTATGAATACAAAGCTTTCAATTAATTTTCTAGTGTGCCTAATATTTTGCAACTTCCAAGGTCTTTCTGCTGTAGTTTCGCTGTGTAGACGGGTCTTATTCATTTGTGTGAAGTGATATTGTTGAAATGTTTAATTTTTTGTTCCGGAGAACAGTAACACAGAAGATGCTGAAAGGTTTCTTAAAATGGGATAGTGATTCTGATTTGCTAAAGAGTTGTTACTTATGATCATACCATGATTAGTTTGCTTTTTTATTAACCTGTTATGCAAGAATTGTGCATAAGAATCCATTGATTCTGGGAGTGAGCAAGATTTTCCTGAAGACTTTCCTGTCCTAATAGGGATGATTTCCGACTCTTTTCTGATTTTTGCTGCTCATTGGGTCTCAAAATGATTTCAGATTTTTGACTATTCTGTATAACTTTGTATTTGAGCCTTATGACATTTCTTCGTTATAGCTTGATTTTGAGATTTTTGTAATAAAATCTTTTAAATTTCCCCTGATTTATAACTCAATTACTGAGGGATCCCAGTTACTTGCTTTTGCTACTCAGCGAAATTGATTTTAGAAAGGGTGCCTTTTCATACAATTTCTTATAGTGGGAGAACTGTCTAAGGTGCAATTTTGAGTTTTCAAAAGTCTGGGGTTTCTTAAATATTGGGGTACAGTTTTCCTGCCACAACAGACATATAAAGACAGCAACATGGTGAACTGCATGCCTTCTCATATTATACATAATCATACTCAGACTTGGATACTGTATATGTCTCAGCATCTTTTGCAGACAGGTTCATGCACATGGACTACTTTTACTGGCTTTTGTCTGATGATTCCACATTGACAGCACTATTTACACTGCCTAGGTGTAGACTATGCTTACCGACATGGTGATTTCTACCTTGTATACTGCTTGATACCTCATTCTGAAATGAACATCGGCAAGACTTACAAACATACTTTGAATTAAATGGGAGGACGAGAACAAGAAAGAGTGATGATTGGGACTTTTTATTTCTTTTTAATATTAACACCCTTGAGAAGGAGTTAGTGACAAGAGAAAAAGAGCTTCCCAGATTTGGATCCTGCATCGTACCAGTTTAATTATATGCAGACGATGCAGTTTTAATTGCTCGTACAGCTAAGAGCCTCCAGCTTTTGTTGGATATGCTTAATGATTTTATGGAGGGACTTAACCTGGAAATCAATCATAAGAAGTCTTACATCATGACATGTGGTCCCAAGAATGCTCACTCCTGCTCCTACCACATAGCAGGGATTCACATAGCTAAGGTAACCAATTTGAATTATCTAGGGCTCTTAATATCGTCAGATTTTATTTGGGGTAACCTTTTGTCCCAGAGAGAAGGTAAACTCAAGGGGGCAATCGACTACATTTTTAGATTTTCAAAAAGACTTGGAAATAAATCCATCAGAGAACTTATTTTTCTTTATAAGAGCAAGTGCGTTTCACAGGGGACTTATGGGGCTGGTGTTTGGGGCTACTCTCTGGTGGGCAACCTTCAAAGATTAGAACATCAATTCCTGTAAAAGTTACTTGATGTGCCAAGGAACATGTCCCCTTTTATTACTTATTTCGAAGCCGGATTGGCCTTTTTGGAGGACCTAGTTCAGGTTGCCCCGTTGTTGTTATGGTTAAAGATTTGGCACTCACCCCACACAGTATATAGTCAAATGATTCTTGCAGACTGTCTTAAATTAGATCATGTGGCCGCAATCCCCTGGCTTGCTTATTTCCAAAAATCTTTTAGAACTATAGGGCTGTCAAAGTTTTTTCATAACTCACAAGAAATTAACAGATCTCGAAATAATTGTTAAAATCCTTTTTCTCTTCCTTAAGATTGCATTCAAGGCTTGTAAAACATAAGTCTATGACCTCAATTGGCTGTTATCTAGATCTAAAGCAGACTGAAGGTGGGGAACGTTACCTTACCTGGATTACAAGTTTGGAAAGCAGATTTTATCTGACTCATGTCAGATTGGGTGCTCTGCATTTCCTGGCAGCCCAGACTAAGCAGGGTTTTTGGTTTTCTTGTTTACCACCCTATCCTTGTGAAGGGTTTTCTAAGCAAACCCTCGCCCATTTTATGTTTTTTTGTAGTTTTTACTCCAGACCAAGGGTATTTTTATGTCCATTATTGCACTCCTTTGGTTCTAGCTCTTTTTCTGTCTGTTTGCTTGGCATTTAACTGCTAAAGTCTGCATTTTGCTGTGCCTCATTATTAGGCCATGTTCGTCAAGCACTCAAAATCAGGAAGTCTGTAACCTCTATTAATGATTAATGCTGTGTTGTCTTATTTGTTTTAATGAGTTTATTTATTCTGCATTGCTGATGGGATATTGATAATGGTACTGTCAATGTCTTGAGATTCCACTGTTATGAATTGTTTCATTTATTTTAACAACTTGTATGCATGATATTTATTCTTTTATGGCCTTGTGCCAAATAAAGTTTTTTAATTGAAATTGAATGGGACACTGTGAAAATAGTAGCAAGAGTATGTGATAGGGAAAATGGTAGAGGTAAGACAAACTCTGATGAAAGAAATGGATCTAAAATTAGTATGGATAAAAACAATGGAAAACGATTGCACAATGAAAGGATGAAGTGTTACAGAACAATTAGTGACATTAGAAGCTGATTCACTTACAATAATGTGAAGATTAGATAAATCAAATTATGTCATACATAAAGTGACTACATAGAGAAGATGGTAAGCCTGAGAAACTACTCACATAGTTACTTAAAAAGAAGAACCGTGCACACATGCATAATAGTGCTGATTCACCCATTAGGCAGGATAGTACATAAACAAGAAGGAATCAACAAAAAATCTGTGATTACCTACAAGGGTCGTTCAGTGCACATGCTGCAACAACACTTTGACTTACTGGGCAATCTGATGGAAGGTGTTGTCTTGAGGATGCTCAGAGATTATCAGAAAGACTCACTAGAAAAGCCAATATTGGAGGAGAAGGATCTACTGCCTAAAAGTGACCAACACTGGAGTAAGATGCTTCCGGGCGATAGTCTACCTGTTGCAGTATGTATGGAATATGGAGACTTGCTGGTAGAAAAATTGATGGAGGTCTAGGAGGAATTCAGAAAAAATGGAATACTCCCTGACACTATGCTGGAGACAAGAATAGTAAT
The DNA here is from genome assembly GCA_963921515.1 of Calotriton arnoldi. NCBI lineage: Eukaryota > Metazoa > Chordata > Amphibia > Caudata > Salamandridae > Calotriton > Calotriton arnoldi. Next base: position 486,213 of record CAWUFW010012235.1, read on the forward strand.
ATTTTCTAAAGCAAAAGTTATACCTGCTGATTACTAGCACTCAGCCTGGTCTCAATGTTAAACACTAACTCTAACATCGTCATTAAGGTAATGGCAACCAGACTAAAGCAGGTAATAGCACCTCTTGTCAAGATCAGTGCAGATTTATTGAGGATAGAAACACATGGCAGAACGCACAGATTCTAGCAGATGTCATGAAGGGAAGCAAGAAACATGCAGCCAATTAATATGTACTAGCATCATTGAATGCAGAAAAAGACTGACACAATAAACTGGGAGTATCTATTCAAGATACAGGAAATAATAAACGTTGGCCAGCAATTCATATCTTTGATAAAATTGGTCTATAGAACCTCTACGATGAAAGAATAAAGAGTAATTCAGAGATCTTGGCGTTATGAGAACGAAGCAGCACCCATTAAAGTTAGAAAATGCAGTCTTAGCTTTCTCCATATGCAGGAAGCAACTACTTCCTACACATAAACAAACCTCCCTGCTCGCAGACACACTTGCACTATGGTGCAAGGGAGCCTACGCTGGCGCAAAGCTGTGTAATCCACTTCCATTGCAGGGGGAAATGCCAGGCTGCACCATATCCTTGATAACATGTTTGAGCCTGGCGTTACAAAAGTGGTGGTGAGAGCTGTGAAGACAAGATGGCTAACGCCTCTCCCTGCCACTTCCTTGGTGACATGCCCCTGTCGGTTCAGACAGCAACAACAATCGAAACTCACGCCGAACCATACTCACAACGGGTCAGCCAAACGGAGGGCACTCAGCAGTGCATGCAATAAACAAAATGAAGGACGACATGCACACCAGACAAATCACAATAGACAAAGCAACATGGATGTCTATGTGTACTACATAGTGCAGCACATGTTGAAACAGCAAGTAAGCTCTCATTGCCAATGTGACGAAAGGGTGCCCTACTCACACATAACCATACTTGCACAAAAAACATGCACATGTGCAGTACCCTGCAATGCTGCGTGTCCGTGAGCCACATTGACAAGGCAAGTGACAGTGCATAATGAATAGCATGCCTGCAGGCCCAAACCATGAACATGGTTCCGGCCACCTCATTGAGGTGGCTGAGTGTGGACAACATCCTTAAACAAGCAAGTCACACCCTGACACATCCTCGTGTACATACAAGCCCTGACGTAAACAAGACATTTGAAGTCAAACAATGCACAACTCACACAACTCTGACCAAGACCCATATCCCACCCAGTTTGCCCCAGCACAGCATTGTAAATGCACAGAACTCAAAGGCTCACTACCTGAAAGGCATAATGGGCAGCCAAACCAAAGCTGCAGGGGCCACCAGCACACAATGCAGTGCACACACAGACAAATCTGAGCCCATCGGCATTGACTACTATGTGGGCCAAATTGCATTACTCACACAAATGAACAGAGGACACAACTTGTGACGCTTGTGTGTAGATATTGTACAATAACATTTGTCATAGCTGGAAACTGTGAGATGACAATGTACAACAACAACATCACAGCCGCTAATTCCTCAAAATCATCACTATCCTGCAACAAATAGGCATCTCCTCAAAAACAGTATGAATGGACACTGTCCTGCTGTCTGCTTGTAAACTCATCCAATGCATGATTGTACATGACAAACACTGTTAAACTGTATCTCCCCTATGACATTGTAGAGGGAGAAACTGCACCTCCTGGACGGCAGCCTGGCCCAACCTTCAATGATGACGAGGAGGAATACCCCACCATCGATCAGGAAGCACTGCAACACCTGCTAGACTCCTTCAGCACCCCACCTCCAGGAGCAGGGCAACCCAGCAGCATTGCGGCAACCCCACCCCCTGCACAAACCAACCAGCAGCAAGCACCTCCCACCACACCTGCCTCCCCGGACCTCCAGGACCCACAGCTGGCCTTCCAACGCCGTGTGCTAGAGGTCCAGTGGGAGATGGCAGAACAGGTGCGGGTGGGGTTCGAGCGCCTGGCGGACAAACTTGAGGCCATACGTGGGTGTCTGAGTCCCATACGGGACCACATGCAGAAGATTACGGACACCCACAGCCCGCTCGATGCCCTCCAACGGTCCATGGCTGACATTGCTGGAGTCATGATTCTGAGACAACAACAATTGTCTGCTCAGAGTGGCTCCAGCAATGTCAGCCAGGATTTGGCCAACATGTGTCGGATAATGGAGAGCATGGAGCGGATGCAGGCACAAGATATGGCTGCCAGGGCCGCACACCAGCGCGAGGTTGCTGGGATCTATCATGCCCTGCACCTGCTCATCACCTCATTGCTGCCACAAGGTCTGGCGCAGATGGATGCTGCTGCTGCCTCCACATCCTCAGCTCCGCCACCTGATGTGTCAGTGCCTCACAGTGCTGCACCCACCATACCACCACCCACATGTGATGCACATGACACATCAGAGGGCGGAGATGAGGATGAACGTGCATATTTGCAAAGGAGGAAGCGGTAGCAGCCATCTGCACCAAAAGGCCAGTTTCCTCCTTGGTGCCGGGCTCAGTATCATGCCATGGAAAATCTTCTTGCACTGTCTTCCACTGTCCCCCGACAATCACCTTGGACCTACACATGGACTGCCATATCACTCCTTTCTTGCCAATGCCACTTCAATCAGCCTTCAGACTGAACAATGCCTCTTCCCTTGGATCTGTTACCACCAAATGACTCCGTCTGGCCCTCCAACGGGCATCCATGCAATGTGGGCATGTATGGCCAAGCACTGGTCCAGTCTTCATCCTCTGAATGTCAATAAAATTATTTAACTCACACAGATGTGTGGTTCTTTTTTTTTTTTTTTTTATATTGGCATTTGCAATGTAAAACATTAAACAGTTACATTCAACAAGACAATCAGTACAGCACTTTTGGTCTGTGGATTACAGATAGTCGTATTAGTCATATCGCATGTCATTGATAGCAGAGGAGAGTCGCAATAATACATGACGTGTTGTAGCAGTGAGCAATAAGCATCATTACATACATCCAGACTGTGACCTAATAGTATTCTAAAAGATTTTAACTCACATTACCGGGAGCAAAGCAATTACACACGGTACAAAACATTAGAGGTCATCCACATTCACAGTACTGAGCCATTGCACAAATGGTTCCCAAAAATCCTTGGGGCGAGACCGCCCTGGCAGCTGCTCCCAGTATGTTTCTAGTTGCATTCTACAGTGTGTGACACTGGTGATCCAATTTTTCGTGGTTGGCGGACAAGCCGCTCTCCAGTGGATGGCCACTTGGCGCTTTTCTAGTATCAGCAGCATTGCCGTTAGCCGTCTGCGTTTGGGTGGAACGCCGGTATTATCCCCAAGTAACGCCGCTAGCGGCGTGCAGGGTAATGCATGCCCTGTAATGGTCTGTGTATGTTGAACCACGTGTTTCCAAAAATGAGCCTCCAGCCTGCAGTGCCATGATACGTGTAGAAAGCCGGCCTGCATGGCCCCACATCGCCAGCAACATCCATCAGGTCGCAGGCCCATTCGGTGCATTTGTACGGGGGAGCGATACATGCGGTGTATGAATTTAAAGTGTATCAGTCGCAACCGGTAGTTAGAAGACAGCAGTCGCATCTGTTCGCAGACCATTAACCATTTGTCGTCCGGGATGTTTGTCCTCATTTCTGTCTCCCAGCCCGCCCTAGCCTCTGGAATGACAATTGGGGATTCCCGTTGCATGGTATTGTATAGGCGGGTGATCAGCTTCCGGCCATGCTCAATCGCCAGCACGTTTTCTAGGGCCGCCAAGGTCGGGGGGGTGTGGAAACGTGTTATATCTACTTCTACAAGAGGACCTTATCTGATAATACAAGAGCATGTCGGCTGCTGTGAGTGGTGTCTGTCCACACATCTGCTGTATTGTTAAAAAAGTATCGTCAGGGAAGAGGTCTGCGCATTTACAAATTTTAAGTTGTGTCGCCCTTTCGTGTGCTCTGCGGTCCGCCAGTGGGGGTATATGTGGGTGCTTCGCTAATTGCATCGAGGGGGCGTATAAGTTGTCCAGTTTTGCTCTGTTGCACAGTCCTGACCAGGCCCATCGCAGTGCTTCTACGGAGTTCACCTCCCCTCTGGGTTTCTTGTAATGTTGAAAGACAGCGGTTGCAAGCTGTAAGGGGGCAACTCTGTCCAACTCTACAGCTATGTGTGGCTGGAATGGTGTAGGGTGTATCCAGTAGTGGAGGAAATGTGCCTGCGCACAGTAAGCATATAGTATGAAATCCGGAGCTGCTAGCCCTCCTTGGGATTGGGGTAGAGTGAGTGTCTCCCATGCTATCCGAGGCTGTTTCCCGGCCCACACTAATTCCACCATGAGGGATCGAAGTGTTTTAAAAAAATGCATTGTAAGAGGGACGGGGATGTTAACGAATAGATACAAAAGTTTGGGTAAAATGATCATTTTAATCAGTGCAATGCGCCCCATCATTGATAGGGGTAGTGTTTTCCAGCGGGACACCCTATCTTTGATCCAATCAACTGTCCTACCATAGTTTTCGGACCACAGTTCGGCGATGTCCCCGCACAGCCAAATCCCCAGATAGCGTGTTGGTCCTGTCGCTCAGGAGATTGGGTATTAAGTGTCGAAGGGGTGGGTACCTGAGGTCAAAGGGAAAATGACAGATTTGGCCCAATTGATTCGGACCCCTGAGAGCTCACCATATCGAATCAATTCTCTCATCATGGGTGCTAGGTTTTCGCTAGGATCAATCATATATAGTGTGATATCGTCTGCGTAGAGGGAGATGGATAACCCATGCGATGTAAATCCTATACTACGTTGTGCATGGTGTTGCCTGATTCGCGCTGTGAGTGGCTCTGTCGCAATTGCAAAAAGGAGGGGCGAGAGGGGGCATCCCTGTCGTGTCCCTCTACTTATTTTGAACGGCGCGGAGACCAGCCCGTTTACTTTCACACGCGCTGTGGGCATCGTGTATAATAATTGGATCTGCTGAACAAATAGTGGGTTTAGGCCTATACGGCGTAGTAGTGGGAAGAGGAAACTCCACTCCAGGGAGTTGAACGCCTTAGTGGCGTCCAATAGAGCTGCTATGGCCTGGACGTTAGGATCCAGGTAGTCCATTAGTGCGAATATCGTCCGGAGGTTATGGGACGTAGATCGTCCTGGTATAAAACCGGACTGATCCGGAAGGACTATACGGGTAAGCAGAAGTTGCATTCTGGTGGCCAAAAGTTTTGCGTAGATTTTTGCATCTATATTGATTAGCGAGACAGGGCGATATGAATCGCATTTGGTCGGGTCCTTGTCTGGCTTCAAGATTGTTATTATAATGGCTTCTCTCATTGAGGGGGGTAACTGACCCACCTCGATTGCTTCATAGTATACCTTTAAAAGGTGAGGAGCTAAGATATCAGCATATTCTGTATAGAACTTAGCCATCAGGCCATCCGGGCCAGGGGCCTTGTCCGCTGGGATACTAACAATGATCTGTTTGATGTCTTCTACTGTAAAAGGCTTCTCCATATACTCCCTGTGAGCTTGTTCGAACCAAACTAATGCTATTGAATTGAAGTACTCAAGTAATAGGTCCTCTGTCGGGCCTATTTCTGATTTATACAGGTGCGCATAAAAATCACGCATCGTGGACAGGACGTCCGGTGGAGAGCGAATTATCTCTCCCTCCCCAGTGGCTAATTCTGTGATAAAGGGAGAACCTCTGGGTCCCCGTAGGAGAGCGGCTAGTGTTTTGCTCGGCCTGTCCCCTTCACCATATCTGCGCGCTGTAGCCTGTTTATGTAAGAATTTCACTTCTCGCTCTGCTTCTTCTTGAAATGTCATGAGGGAGGTGCGTATCTCGGCCAGCAGAGAGGGTGTCGGTGTTGTGCAATATTGCGTTTCCAATGTATGTAGTTCCCTTTCAATGCGGCCCAAAGTGTTCCTAATGTCTCGAAGGACCCCAGCCTGTTCTGCAATACAATGACCTCGAATCACTACATTAAACGCCTCCCACAGACTGCCCACGGACTCTACCGATCCCGTGTTATGGTCAAAGTAGTCTTGTATATGCATTCTAATACTTTCACAGAATGCCGAGTCCAAGAGGGCACCAGGAAAATGGCTGTCTATAAGGCTGCAGAATCAACAGTGTCAGGGCCACCGGGGCATGGTCTGATAGGGTCCTAGCGTGATGACTGGCAGTTTGCACTGTGGTCTGCACATCTCTGGTTAAAAGCCAAAAATCTATTCTGGACCAAGCCTGACGATGGTGTGTGATGCAGGTGCCCTCCCGTGTCTCTGGATGGAGAGCTCTCCAAGGGTCCGTCAAGTTATAATCCTGCATGATACCCTGTAAGGCTGTGGACGCTTGCGGATGATGTGTGCGTGTCGCACCCTCCCTGTCCAAATGAGGAGAGACCGTGATGTTGAAATCCCCTCCCCAAAGGATCGCTGAGTCTCCCATAGATTGGATTCTATGCCAGAGGGTTTGGAAAAAGTCAGGGTCATCAACATTAGGCCCATAGACATTAGCTATGATCAATGGACGATGGTATAATGTTCCCTTCAGTAGAAGAAAGCGTCCCTCCGGATCTACAATTGAGTGGTGTGTATGCCAGGGGACTCCTTTCCGAATAAGAATTGCCACCCCCTGGAGTAGCTAGAGTAGCCTGCACTATGGACCTCGCTCCAGCGAGCCGTGGACAATCTCGTGTGTGTTGACCCTAAAAGATGCGTCTCTTGCAGGAGACAGATATCGATTTGGTGTCTCGATAGGTATGAATGTACCAGTCTGGATTTGCGGTGGTCGTTTAGACCTCGCACGTTCTAAGACAAACAGGTGAGGCTAGACATGCTCCTGCCTTTTCCATCGGGGAGTCAAGTCAGGTATATCCTTATGTGCGTGCTTTCTCTGCTGCGCCCTCAGTAAGATCTAGTATCTATAATGCGTGACATGTTTAAGTATACATAATGTACTGGCAATATCCCGCTGACCATGGAAGTGGTCACGTTGCTCTGCGGTTGTACTGTCTTGTGATACACAACAATAAACATTAACTACCCCCCACCTCCCCCCACCCACACCAACCCCCCAATTAGGTTGTGTATCCCGTGCTAAACTTCTCCCTACATGAGGGAGCCCTCGAAACTTGGTACAACTGGGAGTCATCCCACAGGGGGCGCGGGTTTGCCTGCTAACTACCCTGTCGCTTTTGGACAGGGCGGCAGAGCATAGATGTATATGTCTGGCGTGTGCAGTTATTGATCGTAAACCTCCTAATGATGTCTTAAGCCAACCCTCCCGTACAATATTTTATCAGTCATTATCACTCATCAGGTTTCCGGGTTCGTGCAGGGCTTCAGCTTCTTGTCGTCAATTTCGTTTGGTCTTCTGCTTCGCAAATTTCAAAGCCGCGCCTGCGTCAGTGAAGAACAGGGGTTTACCGTCTGTGTGAACTCGAAGTTTTGCCGGATACAACATTGCATACTTCATGCCAGATTGTTGGAGCAATTTCTTAGCCGGGATAAAGTCTCTTCTCGCTAACTGGACAGCCTGGGTAAAGTCCGGGAATAGCGCAATTCTATTACCCTGATATTGAATGTCACCTTTTTCTCTGGCAGCTCTCAAGGCGGTGTCTCTGTCTCTATAATTGAGCAGCCGAGCTTTAATTGGTCTTGGAGGGGCTCCCGGGTTGGGTACAATGTGCTCGTTCCACCAGGAACATCGGTGTGAGGGTCTCTGCACACAGATCCCGGAGCAGGTCTTCCACGTACCGCTCCATATTCTGGATGTTGGTGGATTCCGGAATTCCCGTAATGCGGATGTTATTCCTCCTAGACCTCGCCTCCAAATCCTCATTGCGGGCTTTGATCACTTCGAGAACTTTCTCCATTCGGAGCACGGCTCCACCTGTTGTCTCTTGACGGTCTTCTGTACCTGAGACCCATTGCTCCAGCGTGTCCAGTCGGCCTTCATGTTTATCAATTTTTTGCGACATGTGGTCCATCCTATCCGCCATATTGTCCAATTTTGTATCAATAGCCTTCAGGCTGCCTCTCACCTCGTGCATCAGCACTCTGATGTCGTCTTCCTGGTCAGAGTCCATTTGTGTTTCGGGAACCACAGTTAAGGATGATGTAAGAGATTCTTGAAGGCGCAAAGAGCGTTTTTCGAAATTTAGCTTCGGTTGTTTATTATCGGTTTTCCCCATTTCGGCTTGTGGTGTTGCCCTGCATGTTGAAATACTTCTGGATAGGTTTATTCAGGGATCCTGCACAAGCGATGTGTCCTCGCGGAGATGAGTCTCGATCCCGCAGGGAGGGAGCACAGTCAGGGGCCAATGCAGCACAGCAAATATTGAGCACAGATATATCGTCCCGCTGGTCGTGGTGTAACCCCACCACAGTCTATTCAGGCCTTGAAGGATATGTAGCCCAGACACTCCGTTGCACTCAACAGCGCCGCACGGGGAGCAGAGCCCCGGCCCCCCGCGCCGTCGACGGGCGTAGTGTAGTTCTTTGCAGCCCCCGGCCTTCCAGATGGCTCCTCGGCGAAGGGGGGGAAGCTCAGGTCTCCCACCCCACTGTACAGTACTGCAGAACTGGGCTCCCGCTGATATGCCTGAGTCCGTGGTGTGGGGTGGTAGCCGCCAGGCCCTTTAGATCTGCAAGCTGCTTATGTTCCACGGGATGTGCGGCTCAGTGACACCATGGGGCCACAGTTGACTTTAAAGCCGAATGTCTCAGGGCACTTCCCCCCCGGCAGGGCCGCAAAGCGTCCACACTCACCAGGACAATCCAGCGTAGGAAGGCGACCGCGTGAAGGCTCCCTCGAGGTATCCCCGCGATGCTCAGCGGGTGCGCGCTGTTTCCTGGTGCCCCCAGCCGACCTCCGCTTGGTGTTACGGCCGCAGCCGTGCTATTCGGATCCTTCTTGGGGTCTCTGGGTGATGTTCCCGCCCCTCCTCAGATGGCCGCCGCTGCCCGTAAGCTCCCGTAGCCGGCCACCCGATGGTAGTGGTGGCGGGCGTCGGAACTCCGACAGGGAGGGGGCGGAAAGGCGAGAGATGCGCCAGCCGGCGGGAGGACCCACCGCCGCGTCTGTGGGGTGCAGCTCCCGATTGCAGTGAGGCTGGGCTCCGGGGCTAGCCGTCCGCCATTTTGGAGCCCGCGGTCATTGAGGTCGTCTTTCTCGGGCTTCCGCGACCTCCACGTCGGCCACAGATTGCGTCCAGCGGCCGGAGGCACAGGGTTGATCCGGGAGGGCCGATGATGGCTCGCCGCTCGTTGCCGCTGTGGATTTCCGCTCCGAGTTATCGGCCTGAGAAGGGCCGCACCACTCTCACCCAGTATCTGCAGTCTCCCTCCTCATTTGCGACTCTGGATGGCATCGATCGATTCTCTGGAGGTAGGCAAACTATTTCTGCTGGGGATTATCCCCGGATTGTCCACCATACCACGGATTTGCGACGGATTTCGTGCTCTGCCGGCAGAGCCGCTACACTATGCGTCCATCTTGCAGCCCGGCTCGGCCACGCCCCCATGTGTGTGGTTCTTTACCAATCAAGTATAGGAGTATGTAAAAAGTGTTAGGACACTGATTCACCCAGAAGGTACACCAAGGGAAATAGGAGCAATGTACCTGTTTCACCTGATACAGATAGGCAGTGAGATGCCGGAGTATGTGTGAACTAGCGGTGCCCCCATTGCTCCAAAACAACCATCTAGCAATACACAAACCTAGCCCCACGTCCTTTCATGAAAAGGCATGTGTGCTAAAATGTCCAAGTCTGTTGCAGGCCACGAGTTGTTACCTCCTTAACACTTGTAAACAAATATCTCTTGGCATATCTACTCACACACTACGTGGGGGACAAAGGCTGTTGTGATGGTGCACATTGCATGTCACATCCCAAAATACTGGACAGCATATCCACAATGATGAAGACACAGAAGGGCACATGTCCACCATACACATACGGAACCACAATGTCTGCCTCAGTGAAGTAGATTGGCAAATAGGGGCTCAGCCCAAAGTGCAAGCCGTCAGTCAGCCCCTCCCTGTCGACAAACGATGTAACCTAAGATATGCCCCCTCATGCTGTGACCACTGCAAGTGTATCGGGCAATGTGTGTAGGGGTGTGTGTGGCACTGCACTCAGCATATAGTCAGATGCACGGACAACATTTCAAGGGCATCATCAACATGAGCCAATGTCAGTAGTAACAGCTGGGACAAGTCTCCATGACACTGTCACTACAGGGAGCAATGCAACATTTCCCCCTTGTGTGCAGCAGAACAGTGTGCCACCCCCCAAACGTTAGCTGTGACTAAATATAAAGTTGACTAGTCCAGTGAGTCATGAAAGGCATTTAGGAGATGCCAACTCTGTAAAGTAAAATGCACAACTCCCAAAATACATTTGTGAGTAACGTAAAATGTGAAGTCATCACTTACTCTCAGATTACTTTGGTAAACAGGAACACTGCTGTTCCATGTCCTGTACACAATGCACACAGATATCTGACAAATCATGCACAGTCTGGAGAGTGAGCGTACATGAACCGGTACATATCTTGCAAAGGGAGCGGACACACTGGCACTACGCAGCAAGTGTGGCTAGGTCTGTGCAATGTAGATGGACTCAGCGGCAGGAGTATCTGACATGCAGGTGTGTGACGGAATCTGTCGAACATGGTGCATATATCCATCTCCATGATGGATAACAGAAGCTAACTGAATTCACTTGCCATGCCATCTTACTAGGTCATGTGCAAAATGGGCAACAATGTGCTGTCCAAATCCGTGAGTCGCACAGAAGATGTAGAACGTCACAGATGACTGTCCCTAGACCAGGGCGTCAATCCAAATTGACACCCTGTCATCAATGAAAGTCCAGTGTGCTCACATCTAAGGTATCCTGACACAATACATCCTGCAAACTTACATGTCATGAGCAGACTTAGCGAATCAAATGGATAGTCCAGTGATGGCCAAAGTTGCATACAATGGAATGAGACACACTCCACAACCTCATCCCTGACATAGGTGCAAGCAGAAATCCAAAGTATACATTTTTTATTAGAACAGTATAGATTTGCAAGTGACCTAAACTAACACTAATCACTACAACTACTACTAAAATCTAAACTAACTATGAAACAATCTTACTTACCTTAACTATCTACACTAACTAATCCTAGACATGCAACAACACATCATAGACATCAACCCCCTCCCACCCTTAAGGCACACCACGAGACAGGACAAAGACATCTAAGCTATACATAAACTAACTAAACATGTAACCTACACAAAGATATATTTTTTTGTAATTTTTTTCTTTATATTTTTAATGAAGAAAAAACACATCAACCCTCCACCCAAAGGAAAAGGAAACTTATCCCCAAATACGGATGACTAGTTAAAATCTTATACCTAGCTAACAAGCTAACACTAACTAAAATCTGCAGTAAAACTACACTACCTAACAAATAAATAACTAACCTAACACTACATAATAAAAGATGTCAAACATTGGGGGAAGGGAGAAGAGGGGGATGGTGTCCAACAGGTCCACCCATCATGGCAGTCCCAAGTGTTGGTGTATGTCCGCCACCTGTCTGTTGACATCAGACAATTCACACCTGCGCTCTGCCAGCGAAACCACAATGTCCTGAAGCAGCCTCCTGTCCCGCAATGTGAACGTGACCACTTGATCCCCAGTTGCAGGTGGGACAGGGCCTTGGGGTGGGGGGGTGCCGTAGGGGGATGTGCCACCTGTCTCTGCTGGGACACACCACTGACGCCTGAGGGGCCGGGGGGGCTGTGTGACATCCAGGGCATGCTCAGGCAGCGCCTTCCATGTGCCCTTCTTACGTTCCTCATGGTACCTCCTGGACATGTTGCGGTACCCCTTCGCAACCTTCTTCACATGTCGGTACCGGTCCTTCCGCACCTGAAATGCATGTATTTGGCCTGGCGTCATGTTGTCTGTAAAACATACACAAAGTCAAATTAGAGTCCCTTAGCCAATTTCAATATCCTCCATACACATCTGTAATACAAGTTCACTTCAACATGGGAGCATACACTACAGTGTAACTATGTGAAGTCAGCAAGTGACCTGGACAACGACATGTTGAAGCATGGATCAGTGACTACATGCTGGGGAGACTGACATGACAGTGCATGGCATGGTACATGCACTGTCACTAAGTAATCTGGCTGACACTGCCAAAAGGTTTTGCCATTTCATACACAGGCAGAGGATGACAAGTACAAGCAATCGGAGGAGGAAAGCATTACCCCCCTGTGTGTAGCACCACCCTCATCCTCTCCAGTGACACAGGGCTGCATGATAGGTACAAAGCCCATGTGCAGGCATGTGTGTCCCCCAGCACATGTGTGCGGTTCATCACGACTGCGCCAACACAGGCAATCTTGCACCAGAGTGCAAATGTGTCTGCGAGCAGGGATGTTTGTTCATGTGTAGGGAGGACTCACTCCTGCCACATGAACAATCCAAAAATGCCAGCTCGTAAATATCATGTGTGCAGCGTCGTGCAGCACAAATGGAACTTAGGAAATGGCTTGTTTGTCTACAGTTTGTTCATGTACAGGTATGGACACCTTCCTGTACATGTCAAAACATGGCATTTTGATATTGTCCATGTGTGCTGCACAAGGCAGCACACATGTACAAAGCAAACATGATGATCCAAATTCATTCCTGCTCATATGGCCAGGATACAACCGGGATGTAACTGTTGGTAAGTTGTGCGCTGCCAACTATAAATGCCGCACTTGGACATCAGGGGCAGCCTCTGATACAATGGGTGTTGGCATGGAACGCCAAACACAACCCCCAATACACGCCCCATTCACACTCAACACTGCGTGACAGTGTACCTCATTGACAAGTAAGCGTCAATGAACGTGAAATGGTTCAATGCTGCTCAGATTATGATGCTAGGCCCCTATTGACAACATGACTTTGATGACAGTAACGTTGACTTTGCGATATGGGCTTGATGATATGCACCTCACTTACAATGTGTGTCACTGACTGGGGATGGGCCAAGTCACAACTGTGAGACCAATGCATTTGTCCAGAGTCACTTGCCGATTAGTGCACACTGCTGACTCCAAATACACATCATCACACTGTAGGCAAGTTAGACGTGATACGCAGCCATACTTCATACTGCAACGGTGATCATGTGACCCAGACATACATGCCAACGCAACATGCTAGTCATTTACGTTCCAACTCACCTGTGGCGTGTGGGTCCTCGAAGCTGTCAATGTCCCCCTGTGTAATTGGCGTTCGTCCATCTGTGAGACAAGGAAAGAAATATGTGTTGGTATTAGACTTCAATTCATATGTGTCGTATACCTCATACCAATCATCAGCATGACAGCAAATGCTACGTAACTGTGGTGTGGCGTTTCATGTTGACTACATGATTGGGTCAACTTTGACTGCCATTCACACCAGACCTGTGACAGCTTATTTTGGACAGACAAGACTGTGATGCCAGCTGACATGCCCATAATCGTAGTGTGAGTCATCCACAGGGCAACATTACTACATGCATCCAGAGGTTCTACATGCACTTTGTACAATTGAGTAGCTGCAGATTGCACAAAGCAGTCACACAGAGGTTGTTGGTGTATGACAATCTGGGGATGTCCACTTCCCTTAGACCATTTGTCCCTAAACCAAAGTCTTTCACACAGCAACTATGTTCACAGGGCAGCATAGCTGAAGTAACACACATCATGAGGACAGCATTTTGTCACTATCTTTTGGCCAGCACACAGCTCACATGGACAATTCCATGGTTAGTTAATGTACAGTCACCCATGCCGTACACACACAATCGTGCTGCCTGCAAGCACATTTTGCGCAGGTGTGCCAGCTATGGCAGTACAGTGCTAAGTGTTGGTCCAGCGCAGTGGGTGACACAGACTTGCAACATATGCTTGTCAATGTGATGCTGCGTTGTGTCTCGGATGTGCCAACAATATGCGCAGACGCTTAGCGTCTCACACCTAAGTCAGCAAACATTTCTCACTTTGTCAGCAGTGTCACACACGTCGTAATTTTCATTCCTTACAGTCCACAGGAATAAATGTGGAGTTTGTACTTACCACCCTGTAGGCCTGTCATGACTCCCACATAGTCCAAGAGGTCTGCCTCACGTGCAAGCATGTCCTGCCATCGGTGCTTCCACTGGCGCACGTTGCGGTCCACTCCGAAGAACCGTGACATATGCACCCGCTCCCACCTGATCTTCCGCACAGACACATTGTACCCTTGCAGGATACGGCCTCCCCTCTCCAACATCAGTGGCAGGTGGAATTTTATGAGCCACAGGAACCCCCCCAATGCCCCCTCGGACATCCTGCCCTCCCTGCCCACACCCTGCATCTCTCTACACACCTGTGAGCCCACAGCCAGAAATAAAAGAGGCCCCTATAATATCCCCAACAACAATTTAAATGCACTAACCCAAGACAGACACCCAACAAAATTGAGGACAGGAGACAGTATGACACAATTAATGAGTACACAACACTTCACAGACACTATTCACAGGACACAGGACACAGCAACACTCTCAAAATCACTAAACTGCAGCACACACTAACAGAAACCTCCAGCATTCCACAATCACCAGCAATGTGCTCAAAAGAGAAACTGAAAGTGCAGTACACTACTCCAGTAGACTGGAAGCATGCAGACATCACTTTCTGTCTCTTTGCGGCCCGTTTTTGAGTTAGCGGCGAAAATCTGCACGCAAATAGTCACATGAGTAATCTTATTAATGTCAAAAAGTGTCGCGCAATGTATTCTAACATCGGGCGGATGGAAAAATATATCGCTTTTTCGTGTTAGCGGCCAGATCTGCACGCTAAGGGCAAATCATTACACTGATGTACAGTCTTGTTGCAAATTTCATGTCAGAGCCCTGTAACAACATGTTGAGGTTGTTTGGCACTCAAATGACAACATGTAAATGATGTTTCACAACACATGACACCGTAACTTGCAACATTCAACACAGGTCACACCATTACTGCATATTTAACAACAGAACCATCAATCAATCATGGATTTTTAAGTGTGCCATTCACCCGTGGGGGTCACCAGACGTAGGGGATGACTTTCGGCACGCTTCAAGTTGTCTGTGTACGTGCATGTGTTGAAGGTGATGTTGATGTTGCATAGTGGTTAGTGTGCGATGGCAGATGTGACACTGTGGTAGATGTGTGGGGGCCAGGGGTCTGTGTGGGCCCCCGAGTAGATGCCTTTCCTAGCAGAGGAGGTGTCTTCAACCGTGCCTGGTGTCCATTTGGAGATGGCGTTCTGGTTGTTGTCTCAGGGGTGCTGGTGGTCGGTCTGCTGCGTCAAGTTAGTGGTCCACATACTTGTTGTGGGGCTTGTTGATCTGGAGGTGGTCATGGCTTCCAAGCTAATTGCTTCTGACACACAGGAAAGCATATTTTACCCCATTGCACGCCCTATTTTCATATTTTACCCCATTGCACGCCCTATTTTCATATTTTACCCCATTGCACGCCCTATTTTCATATTTTAGCCCATTGCACGCCCTATTTTCAGATTTTACCCCATTGCACGCACATTTTCCATATTTAACCCCATTGCACGCCCAATTTTGCATCTCTTACCCCATTGCACGCCCATTTTTCATATTTAACCCCATTGCACGCCCAATTTTGCATCTCTTACCCCATTGCACGCCCACAGTTTCATTGTTTTACACAACGTACACACTCCAATGAATTATTGACCGCTGGCAACAGACTACAATTGTGCATTTATTCACAGACGGCAACCTATATTGGCTGATTTGCACAAAGGACACGCAACAATTTAGGATTGGGTAGCCCAATTTGCACCATGAAGACTCTAGTCTTACACATTTGACACACTGAAAAGCATCTCTGTACTGAGGAGACATTGCCAGAATGAATGTAGTTTTGTTATTTTCTTTGCACGTATTGTGGTACATACCCTTTTCAGAGTGATGTACCCATGCTGGACAGTAAAATGCAGACAGGGTATGTGTGTATGTTTATTTATTGGCACACGCCGTGATTGCGGTCATTTTGCTATGAGGTACATTGGAGGGGACTGTCACAATGTGATGTGCTCAGTTGAAGAAATTGTTTATTATTCTGTCCCTTCAGGCAGTTCCTGCTGCATTTACTGTGGGGTGTGCGCCACCTGCCTCATCTTCATCATCATCCTGGTCATTGTCCGGTGCAGCAGGCACTTGAATCCATGGAGCATTGGTGCGCACACATATATTGTGCAATACACAACATGCAAGGATGATTTTGTTGACCATTTCAGGGCTGTACAGCAGTCTGCCACCTGTGATGTCCAGGCAACGGAAACGTGACTTTAGCACGCCAAATGTGCGCTCCACAATGGACAGTGTGCGTCTGTGTGCCGCATTATACTGCCTCTGTGCCTGGGTGGTGGGGTTTCAGAGGGGTGTCATCATCCACGGGCATAGTGCATATCCTTGGTCACCTGTGACATATGTAAGCAAGATGTTTACATTAGTGGCTGGGCTGGCTGTGTTGTTGGTGTAGATGGTTTTGTGGAGTGTCATTTGTGTTGTGTTGGATTTCATGTTAGCCATGTGTTGCTTCTGACTGATTACAAGCATCACTGCAAATTAATTTGACTCACTGTTGATACTCCCTCCCCCACGCCTCATCAATTGCGTGCGCTGCGCGGTTACATGACTGGCTCTTCTAACATCTAGCGATGGCACTCAGCCCCCCTCCTCACAGTCTATGCCATGTGAACGTTGAAATGGCAATGGGCCACACCAGACACAGTTCACGTTCAGTTGTGCTGCTGTCGCTGCTGCTAGACCTGCCCCAATGCACAGCACATGCTGTTTCCTGTCCCGAGCGGCCACATATCAACAGTCATCAGCCCCCTCACATGCAGGGCCCATTGCAGGCAGGAACGCTTCACCCACACCATCAGCATCATCAGACGCAACACTGTCCACTCCGTGCACTACGTACTCATTTGGGAGTGTAGCCTCCAACTCACATGCCACGGCTACTCAAGATTCATTTGACTCTGGGAAATGTTAGCTGACATCAGACTGTCCCAGATCTTCACCAGACTGATCCCCAAGGAGGGCACAACTTTGACGGCTTCTTTGCATGTGTTGACTTGGTCCAGTTCATCGGCCCAACTAAATGCACATGCGTTGGCCACTTACACATGCACCACCTTGTTGATGTACCCCAAGCCACCGTTGACCACATGCAGGCCCCCACAAAGTTGGTGTAGATCATTCACTGAGGAGATGCTACACACCACCATCAACTGCAACAACCACAACACTGCAGTTGTCAATGATGGCGCAAGGCCACTTTTTCCAAACATGTATCTACAACTGCGCATGCACCCTTGTCCCACTATGCAACTGCGACATACGGCAGGCAATGAATGCCACCTCAGTCTGCACCAACCTCTGAGTTGGCAGATGCATTTGCTGACACATGGAGTGGAGCTGGTGCAAGCTTTGGGATACCAGTAAACAGCACCACCAACACAAACGAATGCTCATATTCACCATCACCAATTCGCCCACACACCAAACTGCTCTTTCATGTTGGATTGCTGTGAGTTGCAACATGTATGATCAACAGCTGGGGCGTGCTATAAGCAGGGGAAACATGGGTCCTCATCCTCGTAACAGTACAATCAGCATGTGGCATCACCTGGTGGTCCAACGCCTTCGGATGCCCCCACCCCACATCTAGGTACCTAAGCCCCATTTATGACTCCTCCATCTCCAGGTACCTACAGGTGTACACAGTGGCCTGCGGCTGCTTCGCCAGCCTATGCATCCTCCATTCAACATTCAGATGGATCCCCCCATTGTCGGGTATGACAGTGACCCACACAGTCATTGCCATCAGGCGGGGCTACAGTGACACACTATATGCCAACATGGGCACGTCTGCGGTCAGCTTACTCCCGACTGTCCAGCACAACACCTACACACTGGGCCTTGTGTTCCTACTTTCAGTATTGATCGTGTGCCGCCATCGCACATACATGGTTCCCACCTCTCACCACATTTGCGTATCGGTGGCCCAGGGGCTTAGCATTTGTGGATGGTTTGTCTACATATCTAGCCACAGTTCCCACAGTTCTTGGTGTTGTTGTGTATGGTATGTGGGCATGTTGATTGACATGTATATGTGATTGAGACATGTACATTCTCACACTTCTAATTTGCATCTCTGTGAAGTTGAGGCATGTGGTGGGTCACGTTAGTACTTACCGACTAGCACTGCATTTCCATATGTGCCATCCTGGAAGCGCTGGTTTATGATGGACTGTCGGAAGATGTAGGAATCATGCACACTCCCTGGAAACGTGGCTATGACGTTGGTGAAGTGTCCCCGGTGGTCCACTGTTGCCTGCACATTCATGGAATGGGTGTGCTTTCTATTGCGGTATATGTGTGCACTGTCCGCAGGGGGCACAAATGGGACATGTGTGCAGTCAATTGCGCCCAACACCTGTGGGAATCCGGCTATGGCGGGGAATCCTTGCTTGGTCTCAATATGTTCCTGCACAGTGTTGGGGAAGTGGAGGTGCTGGGGTATCAGGCTGAGTATGCCATCCAAGACAGTTGGGAGGAAGTTTGAAAAGGCTGCCTGTGAGACTCCTCCGACTCTGGCCGTTGTTGGTTGAAAGGTCCCAGAGGCCAACATATGCAGCACAGCCAGCAGCTTTGTCTGCGGGGGGATGTTGGTTATCCGCTGTGTTTGTGGCGTCAGCCTGTGGGCTATCCGGTTCAGGATGTTTTGGATGGATGTCCTTTTGAGCCTGTAGTGCGAAATGACATCCTCTGTCGTCAGGTCTGCGAGGCTGGTACGTCTGCGCAGGGCCCGCTGTCATCTTTGGCGCAGCCTTGGTGGTGGTCCTGGGGGAGGTGGCAGTGGCGGTGGTGGTTGTTGCCTTCGTGGGACTCCAAGCTGAATGATTAGTACCTCCATGGCGTCTGTGGGTCTTCAGGTGAGGGTCTGGGCTAGTCTCCCTTATATGCCTCCATTTATCTCCATTTTTGCAGTTTTTAGACCTGTTTTTTTCAGGTCTTATTTCCCTGCAGCTAAGGGGCCTTAGCGGGACTTTTTTTATCGCTTCGCGGGTCTGGGACATCATTGCTACTAGTGTGATGCTGTGTTAGCGACTTTTTTCATGGAATTTTGAGAAGGAACGCCTACTAAGCATATCATTAGCAAAAACTATCGCTGCCATGCACGGCGATCGCAAAAACGGTAGCTATCACTGGAAAGCTGTCGCTAACGCTTGTTAGCGACATCTTGGTAATAGGGCGATAAAAAAAAAACACGTTAACGCGGCGATATCTAGCTTGATAATATGCCCAATGTTTCAAATGGAAAGTATTTAACAACATTTACACATAGACTATGTGAGATAGTTAAGACATAGAATTTAAGATTAATTTTATTAATCATGTACAACCTCACGTTAGAAAAAGTGCAGAAGTGACACAATAGTGCAAAAGCGCATGTGACAATGTGTGATGTGAGAAGTATTGCTGAAACAGTCAAATTAAAAACGATTTGCACAAAATAAGAGTTAATAGTATAGATGCAGAGGACATAAGCTATATTTGTCAAAATCTGTTGGCTTTATATTGTTGACATTTTGATCCAATATCTAAATTGGACAGGACAGCTTTTACTCTTTCCCAATTACTCTTTAGTGTGCACAAAACCACATTGCATTCACTAACCCAGGGGAACAGCTTCCACCAGAGTGCACTCAACTAGCTCACTTCTAGTCAGGTCTGCGGGACTGTTCTATCAGGAGAAGTGTTTAGCAGAACAGATAAGTTACTGCAGAGATTTATGTATTTTTTGGGGCGAGAGATAGCTTGAGTATTTCTGTACTACAAAACAGAAGAGAGGAGGGCAGGATGTATATCCAGACAAGAAAGTGATATTACTCAGCATCCAAGCTGAAATATAATATGTAATGGTTCATGGCAGCAGTCTGACTGGACAAATAGCTATGAGGGCCCCGACTATGAGTATAGGTGCTAATTATCGCCTCTAATAAAAAACTATACCAGTTAGTGGGGAATAACGCGGATTTGGGGGTTTAACACAACAAAATCTGCATGATACAGTAAATACCATATGCTTCCCCCCCGTTAAATTTTGCCAGGTTTGACCTTCAGAAATTTAACGAAGTTTGAGGTATTTATTAACGCATCCGATAATTAGATGGATTTATGCACGGGTCTATATTAACCAGCCCACTTGTAATCAGGCCTTAAGTGAGATAGTGGAAGATCGTGACCTGCACTGATTTGTGCTTAATGGCAGTATGGCAGATAAAAGCAAACCCTTTATAGTTAAATTAGCTCATAAACAGTAGAAACAATTCTGAAAAATTGTACATTACAAACCCATATGCATTGGAGGCTTCTAAATGGGAATATGGGAACTCAATGTCCTGTTTCAGAAAGGTAACTTATACTTGACAAAGTTTACACTTCTGAGTAAGTTTACTCCTTTTCGGTATTCTCAAACTGCACTTTTGTAATTGCTTATACTTTTGTAGTAAGTCCAGCAGTTCACATGGTCAACACTTGTTGTCAGCACCTTCCCATAGAAAGTAACAGAGGTAGGGACTTAAAATAAAACACTGTAGAAAATAATGTTATACTAAATTGAATTATTTAAAAAGTTACATATATAAATAGATATAAATTAATGTTAAAAATATATATATACATAATACATATTTATTATTTAATTAAAAAATAGTTAGTAATCTCTGGAGCAAGATGGCGCCTGTGTAGGATGCGAGCTCGCGTCGCTCCCGATCAAAATCCCCCAGCGCGAAAAAAAAAACCTTACCGGAGTATGCAGCTTGGCCTCGACTTTTCCGAGTGGCTCAGACGCGGCACACCGGGAGCCTCTTGTCGGATACGGCGGATTCAGCGGAGGTATCGGGTGCCGGTCAGCAGCACCTTTAAAGATACGTGCCTGTGTGCGCGCTGCTCAGGTTCTTTCTGTTCCGGGGCTGTTTTGGAGCTGAAAAATCCTTCAGAATGCCCGGCCGTGGGACTCGCAAGACTGGCCCAACTACTGGCTCAACAAGTGGACTTCCTCCCCCCTCAACGGACTGTGGTAAGGGGTAGCAGAATTCAGGAGCTGGGTCAGGAAAAGGGAAATCCTAAACCCAGTATTATGGGAAGCGTTGCTAGGACCCGGCTGGGGAAATCTAGCGCCACTGGGGATGTTAAAGGGCCCCAACCTTTAATTTCTATGCTGTTTTCTGGGAATCCCAAAGCTCCTTTTATGGCTCAAAGTACAAGTAAGGGGCAAGGGGTGAACCCAGTTGGTCTGGTTGCCAAGGGTATTGTGGATGCCCCCTTTCTGGAGCAACAGAGTATTACGGCAGCTCTGAATAACCCCGAATCTCCTGAGGATGGGACTTTATTTCGAAATAATGATTCCCAAATTAGATCCATGATTAATGAAAGGACTGAAGGAGTTGTAGTTTTAATCCCGGATGCTCAAAAAAGCGCTACTGGAGACAATTTTAAGGAAGAGTGCATTAAGGTGGGCCAGGGTCACGACGGGCCCAAACAGATACCAATGAGGGAGGGATATGTGGATGCTCAACGGGTGAGACTTACAGAAGAGGCTGCCGGGTCTGCTTTGGAGGAGGTACGAGAGTCGGGGGAGGTTGCAAATGAGCTGCCTCTAACAAGTACAGTTAAGTCCCCTGAAGCAGGAGACAAATTTTTCTCACTAACAGATGACTCAGATTTAACTAATATGGACGAAGTTTCATCTTCTTTAAGTGACGGGCCAGCCTTAGACTCTTCCTCCAGTGGTACCCCGGATGATGTCACTTGTGCAACCCAACGTAAACTCTCTGGGAGAGTCTCTCGGTGGAAGAAAAAGAGGAACAAGAAGGGGGGAGCCGGTGCCGAAGCCTCCAAAGGCAGTAGTGGGGATGGATCCATGGGCAATCTCCATTGGGACTACTCTGCAACTCGACTGGTCTTTTCTGGAGAGGAACCTGAAAGACCCTTAAAAGATCACATTGTCGCAGCTTCTGCCGCACACCTGCAACCCTCCACGGGGGAGGGGTCTCTGGCCACAATTCTGCAAACGATAAAGCAGGTACAGGAAGAAGTCAGGAGTACGAGCCGTCGGGTGCAGCTGGCTATGAAAAAACTGCATAGGATTGTTAAGAAAATTAATACAACCTGCTCAGACATCGCGGGCAGAATGACCATGGTCGAGGAGCGGACTGAACATCTAGAATCCGAAGTTAAAGCTTTAAAACTGCAGGAATCTTCGCAAGCAGCAACAATGGCCGATGTCCTCTGTAAGTTGGAAGATTATGAGAACAGTCAGAGGCGCAACAACTTGAGAGTCCTGGGAATACCCGAGGGAGTTGAAGGCTCCGATACAAGGGCTTACATCATATCACTCTTTAAGGGTGCCTTTCCAGAGAAAACCAGCTGGAATTGGAGTGCGGAAATCCAACGTGCCCACCGGTTCCCTCTGTCATTAAAGAAACCTCGATCTAACGAAGTAGTGAGGCCCAGAGCGATCCTTGTCTACTGTGGGAACTTTTTGTTACGCCAAGAAAATTTCGATCGAGCACGTCCTAATGCTAAGAAGGACTTTGGAGGCATATCGTTTTTTGTAAGACCAGACTTTGCCCATGCCACAGTAGAGAGGCGATGGCGGCTTCGGCAGCTGTTTAACCCTTTCCAGCAATTAGGTACAGAAGTGTATCTACAAAATCCGGCCCGTCTGAAAGTGATCTTTCATGGACAAACACTTAGTTTTACCTCTGAGATTGTCGCTCACGTGTATTTGAAAGAAATTAGTGGGGGGAAAGCAGTTAAAGT
Source organism: Calotriton arnoldi (assembly GCA_963921515.1). Taxonomy (NCBI): domain Eukaryota; kingdom Metazoa; phylum Chordata; class Amphibia; order Caudata; family Salamandridae; genus Calotriton; species Calotriton arnoldi. The sequence continues at coordinate 509,187 of CAWUFW010012235.1, forward strand.
GTAGTTTATGTAATGTGTAGCTGATGTTGTTCCCCTTCCCCTGACCGATATTAGGCTGTAATGTCTTAGCTGGGTGGAAATTCTATTGGGGCTGAATGATCAGCTTAGTTTTATTCTTATTTGGTTATTTAGGATGTTAAGTGTGATGTTTACTTTATGGGGGGTTCACGGGTGTGGAGTGACGGGGAATGCAAACCTTTACAGGCACCATCATTCCGGCTCCTTGCCTGATTGCTCATTTGGTGGGGGGGGTGGAGGGAAGGGAGATCGGGAGGAGGGGGTCGAGGTGGTCGGGGTGGGAGAGAGCTACACTGGGAAAATGGGTACACAAAATTGCAAGAGGAAACAGTGGATTCCAAGATAGGGAGACACCAATAGATGATCAGTGGCAGTGGTCGAAAGTGGTATAAGAAAGTCAATTTAGGAAATCGGGGAAATTAGTAAACTTAGAATTGCCTCTGTGAACATATGTGGCCTCAACGATAAAAAAAAAGAGGGCTAAAGTAGCCCTGGAAGTGCAAGTCCTCGAGGCGGATATATTATGCCTCCAGGAGACCCATATTGACGGAGCACAGTTGTCCTTATTGGATACCTTGGGCTTTACTTTGGTCGCGGGTACGCAGCAGAGTTCGCAGACCTGTGGAGTTGCAATTCTGGTTAAAAGAGATCTGAGTCAGTTTTTTACACGTTACCACTGATCAACAGGGGAGATGGGTTATTTTAGAGTTTAGGTCAACTGCGTGTACCTTTACGCTGTGTTATGTTTATGGCCCAATTCTGGATGATGCAGACTTGTATGATTGGCTGACTAACGAATTGGTGTTGTGGCCATCCCCTATTGTTTTATGCGGAGATTTAAATATTAACTTACCCAACTGCTGGTCCTGTGAGGAGCATTATAAATACGGTGGCAGGAAGCCTAGGGTATTTCAGTCTCTTAAAAATCTCTGCATAGATCATACCCTGATGGATGTGTGGCAGACTAAAAGATCAACTGAACACGGATTTACTTTCTTTTCTGCTTCCCACCAGTCGCATGCCCGCCTAGATGTTTTCTTTGTGTCACACTCTATAATTCAGGAGTGTGAGATCGAAATTTTCCCCCCGGGTCATGTCTGATCATAATCCCTTAGTTTTAGTACTCAAGAAGGGTGGGTTCTGTAAAAAGAAGGGTAGCAATTGGAGTTTCGAGCGGGCGTTGTTAGTTAATAACGAGTATCTTATCCATATGAGGACTTGGATTGTAACCTTTCTTAAAGAAAACCTTAGTAGTAACTCCCTGGAAATTTTTTGGAACACATTGAAAGCAGGGATTAGGGGGGAAACCCTGCAGTTCACGTTAAGTAGGGTAAAGAAAGAAAAGCAAAAAATGCGCGAGTTATATGCCGCACTAGCTGTGGAAGAAAAGAAATTATTAGTGGCCACGCAACAGGGGGGCGACATCCAAGAGGTCCAGATGGGGGTTATGATCGCTAAAGCAGCTACAAATGATATTACGATAACTAAGACAGCAGCTAAATTCTTAGTGTACAGGGAACAAGCCTATAAATGCGGTGAATCAGTCAGCCAGACGCTAGCCATAAGGACCAGGCAAAAGAACGGCCCGAATGAAGTCAGGGAGATTAGGGATCCAGTTCAGGGCATGATCCTTGACCCAGTAGGCATAAGATCAGCATTTGAAAGATTTTATCAGACATTGTATTTGGATGCCGGGAAGGGTCAGTGTGAAGACGTTTATGACTATTTAGATTCACCTACATTCCCTAGATTTGATGAAGAAGACCGAGCAGACTTAGAAGGTGCTCCGCCGTGGTAAGAGATCTCAACAGCTATTTTGTCTTTGGCCTCAGGGAAGGCTGCTGGTGAAGACGGCATTCCCGTGGAATTTTACAATTTTACAGAGTATTTGCACCGGAGCTTAGGGACTGTCTAATGGGATTATTTACGTATGTATTTGATGGCAATAAACCTCCTCCCTCATGGTCGCAAGCTAAAATTGTAGTTTTCCCAAAAACGAACAAGCCAATAACGGAACTTGGGTCCTATAGACCTATTGCGCTAATTAATGAGGACTCCAAAATATACTCTAAAATCTTAGCCCGCCGTTTGTCCCCTATCATCAGCAAGGTAGTAACTATGAGGCAACATGGGTTTATACCGGGGAAAGGCACCACAGACCATATTAGACGCGTAATCACATTGTTTGACGCTGCCCTGGTGGCGGGAGACCCTATGGCCTTGATCCTGCTCGATGCCGACTGTTTGCAGTGCTGCGGTCATTTCTGGACTTCTCTTCTTCTGGCAACCTGAATGATGTTTGGATTGCGGCTTTTTTGCGAGTGTTGCCAGGGATGCATAGCTGTTTGGGCATGGCTGGGTCGGCCTGAGCAGCGGGGTGCCTTCCCTCGCCTCATCTAGAGTCGCGGTGTGCTCTTGGCGGCAGAACGGGCTGGATCCAGTTGACGGAGTCACCGGCTCTGCGTGGCAGGGCTGTCCTTCTGGGTTGCAGGCCATATGAGGAAGCAGCAACAGTCGGGACTGCACGGCTCCTCGGCTGGCTGTTTCTGAGATCCTGTACACAGTAAGGGCCTCGAAAAAGGCTGGTTTTTTAAAATCATTTTCACTATCCTTCATGTTAATTTGTGATTGGATGCTTGTTTTTTCACTCATTCTGGCACATTATTATTGGAGACTGGGGTTTCCTCCCAGTTTATGCCTGCTGCTCTGGTTGGTCCTTTGTGTAGGGGTTGTTACCTATATCTAGGTGTCTCCCTGCAGGGTTTTTGGTTGAATGTCAGTATGGTGGGGAAACGTGCATCCAAGCGCAAGCATGTGCTGTCCTCTTCTTCTACAATGATGAGACCATTCCTGCTCGCTGGAGTAGGTTCAGGGGTCCGGTGGATTCTTCTGCACTACTCTCGGCTTCTGAGGTGCAGGCCATGATTGAGGCTGCTGTGGCTCGTGCTCTGGAGTCCAGGGTTCCATCCAAAAGCATGGTATCTCATTCTGCAGTGGGTCGAGTGGATTCACCCTCTGACGTCTCCTTGGCTTCTAAAAGTAGTCGTCCTTCTACCTCTACAGGGAAATTTGTACGTAGAGAAGAGGTTCTGGATATTCTTCAACATATCTGGGAGAACTTGGGATTTTTGCCCTTTTCTTCTTCTGAGGGGACAGAGGGCATTTTTCCCCAGTATTTACAACCCCCTGTTTTTGCTATGCCATTTCATGGTCGCATCAAAGACTTGATAGCTGGTGAATGGCATTACCTGGAACACTCTTCGGTTCCACACTTTTTGCAGAAGCTGTACTCTCAGGAGGAGGTTGTCAAAAACAGATCCCCTTTGGGTATACTTAATACAACAGAGCAAAGACACTTATCACATCCAAATTATCACCAGAACATAACACCACCACCATCAAAAGGCCAAATGTATACAAAGTATAAAAATATTTTATTTAAAAATTATCGAACAATAATCAAGAACAAAAAACCATTATACAATGTTAAAAAGAGATAAAAATATACACATAATTCAATCTACACAGTTAATCATAGGGAGAATCCACAAGAAAGATACTTTCTATTCATCAAAAAGGTACATACATTAGATCCAGATCATTTGTTTAACACATATAATTGTTGTGCATTGGGTTTTAGCAAGAACAAATCACAAATGTCACCACAATCTACAGTGTGCCTTTACACAGTTTGCGTCGACGCGTTTCGGTGGGTGTCACTGTTCTTAAAAACCACCTTCTTCAGGACAAGAAATAATACCTCGCACATGGATTTTTGGATCTATACATGTTCACAAGAAAAAAGATATACAAAAAACAATCAATTAGCCTTTAGAATCTATAAAAACAGTGTTTATATCCTGGTGATACAGCACATTACCTTTCACACACAGCACCATACATCACTCTCATACACTCTATAATCTTAAGGATGATACGATGGAGTAATCACAAAGATGAGGGAAAATGTTTTCTCCACCCACCCAGGGAAAGGGTGCCTATGCATCCCTTTAGGATCTAAGTCTGTTATATTCTAAAATAGAGACCCATAAAGGTTTAAGGTGATTGAAACCTCATTTCGATGGACATTTATAAATATGGTTGAATGTCTACCTGTCACGGTATCAGGGTACACATCCGATTTCAACTGCAGTACATGTTACTTGCAGGCCCATATATGAGGATTAAATAGTCTCTCCGTAGGGCATATCTCTCTTGGATATGAGGATTGGTCTGTGGAGAATAACGACCCTTATTACTTAAATATTACTCAAAATAGTATTTCCCTTTCTAGGGTAAGTGCTCAGTAGCGACAAAACGTACCTTCCAATTATCTATTCAAGGCACTTCCAGTAATGGAGATAAAATAAAGAAAGGCCACTCCCTGCCACTGCAATGAGAGAAAATATACACTATAAAACTACAAATATCTATGTAGCTATGTTTAACAATCATAGATACCAAACGCATCTGGAGGAGGGACAGGACTCTCTTCCTCACTCTGTTAAGGTGGATGCCATATTGGACACTCTGATTGGTCATATGGCGATCAATCCGGAGGATTGTTCTCCTGCGGATGCTACAGACAAGAAAGTTGATGGGGTTCTGAAATAGGCTTTTTCTGCAGAGAATTTGACTTTGAAGGCAGGTATCTACTCGGCTTATGCTGCTCAATTCTTGGTATCGGACTTTGAGAAACTGGCCACGGCTATTCAGGAGGAGCCTGATTGCTCTGGCTTACTGGTGCACATGGAGCAACAGGCGAAATGATTGGCTGAGATCTCTTTGGATGTCCTTAAATCTTCTGCCATGGCTTCTGGTTCCATGATTCTGGCACATTAGATTAAAAAAATCTAAATGGGCCGGTAGCAGCTTTAGGGTGCAAGCAGCCACATCCTGGAACCTCCTTCCTCTGAATCTCAGGTCAGCTCCTTCCCTGTCCTGGTTCAGGAAACTTCTGAAGACTTGGCTCTTCATTCAGTAGGTCTTTTTCCCACCCATAGCTGCTTACAGGATCAGCACCAAGACACCTCCGGGTATACGTTGCGCTTTACAGATAAGTTTAACATAACATAACGGAGGAATCTGTGGATGCGAGACTGGAAGGCAGATTTCTCTGAAAAGTCTTCTCTCCTTAGAGAGCTGGACTGCATAATTACCAAAGCTTTCAAAGATCAAAAGCATGCTTTGCCCTACAAGGGGAAGACTTCTTCGTAGTCCCATCGTTTTTGGACTCCTCATTCTTCCTCATCTTCTTTTCATTCCTCCCGTCAGTCCTGTAAGCCCTTTGCGGACCGTCGGTGAAAGTTCCAGCCTAAGAAGGCCTTTTCCTTGGCAGGTGCCAAGGTTCAGCCTGATTCCTTCAAGCGGAAGTCCTGACAACAATTGCGGGACAGCCTTGAGGCCTGTGGGCGGGAGGCTGTTCTATTTTCTGGAGGCTTGGAGTCGGGATGTGAGGGATCATTGGGCTTTGAACATTGTCAGGAGCGGTTATCATATGGACTTTGTCTCTCTGCCACCCGGCTGGGGCACCATCCGTACTCCTGTCCCCAGGGATCCGGTGAAGATGCGCGCTCTTCTGGGCGGGGTTCAGGCTTTTCTGTAAAAGAGGGAGACCGTGCCTGTCCTCCTGGAGGAGCAGGGAATGGGTTGCTAATCCATTTTTTGTCTTGTTCAAAAGGTGTCAGGGGGGTTAAGGCCGGTTCTGGACCGAAAGAGAGTGAATGTGAGGGTCAGGACCATTCACTTCAAGATGGTGACTTTGTAGTCCATAATTCCGTTGGTAGGGGTCCAGGACTTCCATAGAACTCCAGGACACTTATCTACATGTTCCCATTGCACGGAAGCATCAGAGGTTTCTGCATTTTGTGATAGGGGACTGCCACTTCCAGTTGGTGGTGTTGCCATTTGAGCTGAAGTCCGCTCCACGGGTCTTCACCAAGATATTGGCTCCGTTGGTAGCCTTGGCTCACAGTCAGGGGATTTTTCTCCATCCCTACTTGGACGACTGGTTGGTTCATGCTCCATCGTTCCTGTTGGCTCTCAGTCACACAGGGGTGGTTCTGAACGTTTTGCAGGAGCAGGTTTTTCTTATCAATAGGGAAAAGTCCTGCCTTGTTCCGTTCCAGGACCGTCTTTTTATTGGAGCAAGATTTCGTACAGATTTGGGGGTGGTCACATTGCCCGAGGTTCAGGTGTCCAAGATCCAGTCTCATATTCTGGCTCTTTTGTCCAAGCAGGTCCAGGTGGCGGCTCGTTGGCTCCAGGTCCAAGGGGATCTGGCGGCCATGGTGTTTCCGGTTCCATGGGCCCGGTTTCATTTACACAAGCTGATGGCACATTGGTCTCCCCATTGTATCCCCTTCTCTTCTCCGATTCCGTTGTCCCCTCAGATCAGGGAGGATCTGGGTTGGTGGCTAGTTCGGGGTAATCTGCTGCGGGAGGTGTCTCTCTCCCCTCATGCGCCTTTAGTGGTCACCACAGACGCCAGCCTCTCGGGGTGGGGGCCTGGATGGGGGTTCATCAGACCAGGGGCTTCTGGTCCCACTCGCAGAGCAGGAGGTCTTCGAATTGGAGGGAGTTTTCGTTTGGCTCTGAGGGCCTTCTCACGGTTGCTGAGGTGTTCGATTGTCCTGATAAGAACATCACGACCATGGCTTATGTGAACAGGCAGGGGGGACCAGGTCCCCTTCTCTGGCTCTGGTAGCGGAGAAGTTGTTCTGTTGGGCAGAGTCCCGTCTGTTGGCGATCTTGGCGGACGCTCTCAGCAGAGCCATCCCGTCATCAGTGGTTTTGCCTCCGTCCAGAGTTGTTTGTGGAGCTGACAGTGCACTGGGGTGTTCCAGTGGTAGACCTTTTTGCGAGTGTGGGCAATGCCAAGGTGTCCAGAATTTGCTCCTGGAGTCGGAGAATTTGGCTTGGGCTGTGGACGCTCTCTCCTGCCCATGGCCTCAGGGTCTTCTGTATGCATTCCCTCCCTTTCCGCTGCTTCTCCGGTTCCTTCTGCGGTCCTAATTGCCCCGGCTTGGCCTCGGGCCTCATGGTTTCCTCTCCTGGTGGAACTGAGGTCGGAGTTGGAGTGGTTACTGCCCCTGACTCCCTCACCTTTGATATTCCCTGTGTTACAGCAGGATGTTCTGTCCCGGATGCGCTTGGCGGCCTGGAGGTTGAACGCTTAGGACACCTGCATAAGGGGGTTCCAGCAGGGTTAACCTCGACTCTGCAGGTGGCTAGGCGCTCATCTACCAACAAATCTTACTTGAGGCACTGGCGTTCTTTCAGTAGGTGGTGTTGTGGTAAGGGTTTGGATCCTGCTACCTCTATCTTGTTTGAGGTGATGTTATTTCTCCATGATGGGGCTTTGTTAGAGTTAAACGTTTCCTCCCTACGTCTTCAGTGGACTGCCATTAAGGCTTTCCAGAGTTCTTGGGACAATCTCTCTGATCCTGATGGTCTGATTGGACTGCTTTTCAAAGGGTTGCGTAATGTTCTCCCTGCCCCTCGGAGGCACTTTCTGTCTTGGGATCTGTCTTTGGTTTTGGTGGCCTTGATGTCGCCTCCTTTTGAGCCTCTGGTTCCTGTGGATTTACGTTTCTTATCTTTTAAGACCTTCTTTTTGGTGGCGATTTCTTCTGCTCACCGTTTAAGAGAACTGGGCGCTTTGTCATTCAAGCATCCTTTTTTTTCCCCCTAAGGTGGATTCCCAGTTACATCGGGACCAGGAATTGATCCTGCCTTTCTTTTTTGATTCTCCTTCCTCGGAATCTGAGTTGCGGCTGCAGCCCGTTGGATGTCAGGCGGGCTCTCCTGATCTATTTGGAACGTGTCGCTTCCTTTTGTCTTTCTGATTCCCTTTTTGTGAATTTTGGGTCTGTGAATCAGGGGTTGCGTCCCTCCACTTCTTCCTTGAGTCGGTGGGTTCGATCTCTGATTTCTCTGGCTTACAGGTCTGCTGGGCACCTTTCTCCCTTGGGGGTACAGGGTCGTTCCACTCAGTCCATGGCGGCTTCCTGTGCTGAGATCCAGGGTGCTTAAATTTCCGAGATTTGCCGAGCTGCCACCTAGGCTTCCCCTTTGACTTTTGCCTCTCATTACCGGATTGGCCAGGAGGTTGACCGTTCTGAGGTTTTTGGTTCCAAGGTTCTTTCCGCTTCGGTTCCTGAATAGCAGTGCTTCCTTGTTGGCTGTGTTTTTCTAGTAAACCTGTTTTTTGTGCATATCCAATTTGGTTGTCCTGTTTGTCTCTGTACATCTCGTAATCTCGTATGTGTAATGAAGGGAAGCGAGGGAGGGACGAGGAGGTAATGCATCAATTACTTATCGGTAATTGCATTACTCTGAGTCCTACTCCCTCGCTTCGATTCATTACATCCCTCCCTCCCTCCCTGTTAGTCCAGGCCAACCTTTTAGCATGGTTTCGGATTATGTGGTATTACAGGAGGTTGGAGGGGGGTGGGGCAATATATACAAAATGTTATATCACGTGGTATGATGTTATATCACGTGATATAACACTTTGTGAGGCAGGGATGCCTCGTATGTGTAATGAATAGAAGCGAGGGAGTAGGACTCAGAGTAATGCAATTACCCGTAAGTAATTGATGCATTACCTATTTCAATAGTTTTCAGGAATGTTGGGACAGAGCAGGGTCTTGCATGAAGATACAGATGCAGTGCTTGGAACTGTTCATTTAACAATGGAAAATAAAATATATTCATGCAGTCAACATTTCTGGAAAAAGTAAAAGGGATTTGCTTTTCACTAAATTATCTTACTATAGAGATACACATATATTCTGGACTCCAGGGTACCTTTAGGTAGCTTCTTTAGTAGTCTTAAAGAATAGATAATGGTATGTATATGTCTTGATTTCCAGATGCCCTATCAGCAGCTGGGAAACTTCCTCTTCCAACTTATCTTCACACTCAGATTAATATCCCTATTTCTACACCTCACTAACAATCCGGGTTGCACAGCAGCAGGCCAAGAAGGGCATGGAAGGAACAGTTCCCAAAACGTCATCCCCCTTTCAACACACATACATAAACTGAGACATGTAGAAGCAGGGCCTAGCATATCTCTCTTCTTCAATATGACCACAAAACTGAGACATATGTCTGTAGATTTATACCTTAGAAATAGTAGTAATCATTCCACTCAGAACCACAACTTCCCCTAAAGCCATACAACACTCTATGGACAGAATTACCTACCCCCCAAAACAATGTAAATGAATCTTAATGCTGGACTGCACTCATCCCTATACTTGAACATTCCGTGCAACTTATCGCCATACTCCACTTGTCATAGAGAGCTCCTCGCAGCATACATCTGCACACATCTTGGTTCACTTCACTCATTCTGTCATAGGGCTTTCCTGTGCATATACCACTGCATTCAGACCCAGAGTAGGGAACCAAAAGCAGCCCTGGCAAACATGCTTGGCCCAGCAGCCCTCCCTTCATCTCCTCACCCTACAGCTCTCTTTCAATTCATCCATTGTCTCTCTCTCTCCTTCTCTCCTCTTTCTCTCTACCTTTCCCTTCCTTCCTACCCTCTCTTTCTCTCTTGAAGCCTCCCCATGCCTGCTTCAATTAAGTTGCGGAGGCACCAGGGGCGGCCCTATGCTTTCAAAACCAGCTCCAAGAGCTTTGGTCTGCCAGGCATATGGCCGCTGGAATTAAAGGCTTGTGCTGCTATGACTGCATTCACCCTGTCAAAGGCGCACTCATGCATTCAACACCATTGTACTCACCTTGTCACATGGCTCTCTTCATAACATACATCACTGCACTCATCACTGTCATAGGACATTTGTGCAGTCCAACTCCCAAATGTCTAGTGGCACGATATACACCACACTCATCTCTGTCATAGGGCATTGTGCATAATATACTTCTGCACTCACACTACCATAGGGCACTCAATGCTTTCCATACTCCTGCACTCCCCATGTCAGGGGGTACACCAATCGTTCTGCAGTTTTACACTCATACTGTTCCAGGGCACTTTGTGCTTACACCAATGCACTCACACTATCATAGGGTATTACATGAACTCATGATACCACACAAATACATAAACCCATCGCTATCATAGGATGATCTCTTCCTACTATGCACACAACCCACACAGCATCCGCTGAAAGAACCTAACACATGCCCCAGTCTCACAGCCTAGAGTGACACTGATCCATGCACATATAATGACTTTTGTGCTCTGGAGCAAACTATGCATTTTGTGCTACTGGGCCCAGCTTGCATATGGTACACCTATACATCCTTGTATCTGGTGCTATTGCAACCTCCTAAAACCCTGTGTTATTGTGCACCATTGTAAATAGAACATTCAAAAGAATGAATTATCAGCACTAGACCTATCTTTATGTCCGCACTCGGGCCTGATCTTCGCCCCAAGTGCGGACATTAAGATAGTACTCATAACTGCCCTCTGTTAATTCCAAAAGTCATAAACTTAGACGTGTGGTCTAAGTTTTAAAAAAACGTGTTAGAAATGGGGGTCTCTAGTTTGGAGGTTATTACCCTGTCCAAGGTGGGACCCTTCTTCCTAGTCAGGATAAGGGGGATACACTTCTAAAATAATTCCTGCTCACCCCTTGGTAGCTTGGCACGAGCAGTCAGGCTTATCTCAGAAGTGTATAAAGCATTTGCACATAACCAACAGTAATACAGTGAAAACACTACAAAAGGACACCACACCAGTTTTAGAAAAATATCCATTATTTTATCTGTGCAAAACAAGACCAAAAACAATAGAAATCCACCATACAGTTCTCAGAAATATCAATAATCAAAAATAGGATTAAAATACAGTTCCTTGAAGTCGATAGCTCCGTCCAGGGCTATCACAGCATCATGAACATCAAATCCAAACAGTTCTGGCTGAAAGCGGTGTCATGGGAAAGCTACGGTGTCAGAAAGACCAGCAAAACAGTACCTTTAGAAATGCAGGCCGTCGGGGACCTCGAGGTGAGCTCCAAAGAGCCGGTGTCGGCAGGTGTCAGTTCCGAATGTCGGTGAAGGAGTCGCCGGGCCCTTGAAGTCACACGCATTGCAGATCGAACTCCTCACGGTTGAAGTCGGGAGCGGCAACAGGCGTTGGGGCTGCAGTGCAAAGTGCAGCGGTATGGCTTGCGGTGTGCTCGGGTCACGGTACAGGCAGCGGCTTGGTGACAGTTGCCCAGCGGCGTCGGTGAGACCAGGGATGCAGTGCAAAATGATGTGGTGCTAGTCTTGGTGCTGGCAGGTCACAGTGCAAGCAGCGACATCATCGTTGCTGAAGCGCTGTCATCCGCTGATGAACTGAATTCGATAGTCGGTAGGCCAAGGCTGCGGTGCGGGATGAGGACAGTGTGTCATGTAACTAATGAGCTGTACCCATGAACCACGGTGCAAGCAGCGGTGTTGATGTCGGCGGAGGAGTGGCGTCGTCGGGGATACCAGGGCAGCGGCGTGGAGAGAGGCGATGCGAAGTGCGGTGCCCACAGGTCACGGTGCAAGCAGTGGCTCGGTGGCGGCGGCGTCATCAGTTATACCAGGGTTGTGGTGCAAAGTGTGGCTGTGCACTCTGCAGTGCCTTCAGGACACGGAGCCAGCAGCAGCGGCGTTGACGGCGTCGAATTGCTTTTTTTCTGTTTCAGCACAAAACACACAGTTCCCAGTGCTGATAGCAGATGAACTTGAAGTCTTTGCTGTTCCAGAGACTTCTTGAACAGAGGGAAAGCTCTACCTCAAGCCCTTGGAGAAACTCAAACAAAGAAGTTGCAGAAAGTTCGGTCCATTCCTTTTTCTGTCCAAGACAGAAGCAGCCACTGCAGGCCAAAACAACAAAGCACACAACAAAGTGGTAGTTCCTCCTCACAGCTTCTCCAGCCCTTCTTCTTGGCAGGTTTCTGAGTCCAAAAGAGTTCTAAAGCTCTGGAGCCTGGGCCCCAATATATATATTTTTTTAATTCCTTTTATTGAGTACTAGTTTAACGTGAAAATACGGTTACAGAATAGAGGATTGCTATACAGTTATGCTTCCCAATACAGTTTGATTCTTTTGTTGTAATTATACAGTTATTACAGTGATATTGCGGTAAGTTGGTTGACATGGCTTCATCCCCTCTTAAATTAACTAGTGTCCGTTGCTGACTCATCTGGAGGTGGAGCACATATGTTTCCTCTATATTTGTTCCAAGGTCCCCACACTCGTTCCCACTTTTTGGGGCACCCTCGATGTATATATGTCGCCCTCTCTGCCACCATAGCTCCGTCCATATCACCACTCCATTCTCGGTACGTCGGAGAGGTTTGTGCTTCCCAGTGTTTGGCGATGTTGCGCTTGGCAAATATCTGGGCCCCAATATTAATACCACATTTCCCTTTGTTCTCTTGTGGCAGAGAGTCTCTGTGCTTAGTCTAAGCCATTTCTGTCCTCTCTGGCCCAGGTTCCTGGCAGGAGGTGGAGACAGCATTGTCTAAGGCAGACCAGGCCTATTCAGGTGCAAGGAAATCTCCTCCCACTACTTTAAATGCAGCCCAGGTCTATTCAGCCCAGCCCTGACTCATTCAGGCAAGGCAGGACACACCTCAACCCCCCAGTGGCTGTCTACAGTGAATGCACATCCCCAGCCCCAATCACTCCAAAGCCAGACTGTCAATCCACAACCCAGTCACACAGGATGGTTAAGCAAGAAAATGCCTACTTTCTAAAACTGGCATTTTCAAACACACAATTTAAAAACCATCTTTACTGAAATATGTATTTTTAAATTTTGAGTTCAGGCATACTAAACTCCATTCTCCCATCTTGTCCCAATGGAAAGTTATACTTGTAAGATGTTACAAAGTAACTCCCATTCTATCCTGTGGGACAGAAGGCCTTTCAATAGTGAAAAACGAATTACACTGTATTTCACTATCAGGACATGTCACACACAACAGTACATGTCCTACCTTTCACATACACTGCACCCTGCCCATGGGGGTACCTTGGGCCTACCTGAGGGGTGCCTTACATGTAAGAAAAGGGAAGGTTTGGGGCCTGGTAAGTGGGTGCACTTGCCAGGTTGACATGGCAGTCTCAACCGCTCGCAGACACTGCAGTGGCAGGTCTGAGATGCACTTATATGTCTACTTCTGTGGGTGGCACAACTAGTGCTGCAGGCCCACTAGTAGCATTTGATTTACAGGCCCTGGGCACACAACGTGTACTGTACTAGGGACTTAGCAGTAAATGGAATAGCCAATCTGGGAAAGACCAATCCATAACACATTTTAGCTTAGGAGCACTTGCACTTTAACACTGATCAGCAGTGAGAAAGTGTGCAGAGACACTAAACCAGCAAAAACAGAGCCAAAACCATGAGGTCAGAAAGCAAAAAGACAGGATAAACACGCCAAAAGATGCCAGGTCTAACACATGTCCCCTCCAGCTGAAAGTAGGGAGAACTACCCAACCACCTTGGAGTTCTCTTCACTAAGGCAGAAGAACCTGGACAGACCATCAGCTTTGGCGTGTGCTGTGCCAGGGCGGTGTTCCACCATAAAGTCTATTCCCTGTAGGGAGATGGACCACCTCAACAGTTTTGGGTTCTCACTCCTCATCTGCACTAACCATCAGAGGGGTCTGTAGTCCTTCTGAACTCAGAAGTGAGTCCCAAACAGGTGGGTTTCTTAGCTTCTTCAGTGCCCAGACCACGGCAAAAGCTTCTCGCTCTATGACACTCCATCTCTGTTCCCTGGGGAGTAGTCTCCTGCGAAGGAAGACTACAGGCTGGTCTAGGCCCTCTTTGTTCAGTTGTGAGAGCACCGCTCATACACCATGCTCTGAAGTGTCAATCTGCACTGCAAATTCTTTGGAGAAGTAGGGTGCCTTGAGCACGAGTGCCATGCACATGGCTGCCTTCAGGGCATCAAAAGCAGTCTGGCAGACATCAGTCCTGATCACCTTCGTGGGATGCTTCCTGGAAGTCAGCTCAGTCAAAGGGGCAATAACGGTGCCGTAGCCCTTGACAAATCTCCTGTAGTAGTATCCTGTGAGACCTAAAAAGTCTCTCACCTCGGTCTGGGTCTTTGGGGGCTCCCAAGCCAGAATGGTGTCAGGGGCGCCACCTGGCCGCTTCCTACCTGGTGCTCTAAGTACACCACAGAGCCCTGCCCGATCTGGCATTTACTGGCCTTGATCATGAGGCCTGCATTCTGCAGTGCATTCAACACTTCCCAGAGATCTTGCAAGTGATCATCCCAGCTGGAACTTAACACTGCAGTTTTTTCCAGATAGGCAGCACTGAAGTCCTCCAGTCCAGCCAACACCTGGTTGATCAATCTCTGAAAGGTTGCAGGGGCATTCTTCAATCCAAAGAGCATCACCTTGAATTGGTAGTGCCCCTCTAGGGTTGAGAATGCTGACCTCTCCTTGGCCCCATCAGTTAAGTCAATCTGCCAGTACTCGGACGTTAAATCAAACGTGCTGAGGAACTTGGCAGCTCCCTACCAATCTATGAGCTCATCAGCTCTGGGATTTAGGGTGCACGTCAGTCCTGGTGACAGTATTGAGCCCACAGTAGTCCACAGAGAACTGCAGTTCAGGAGTGGCATCAGGTGCAGCAGCCTTTTGTACAAAGACCACTGGGCTGGCCCAAGGACTGTTGGTGGGCTCTATCGCCCCTAACACCAGCATCTTAGAGACCTCCTCTTTGATGCTGGCTCTGACCCTATCAGTCAGCCTGTAAATATTGTGCTTCACAGGAGGACTGTCCCCAGTGTCCATGTCATGGGTACACCAATGAGTGACCCCTGGGGTCAGGGAGAGCAGGGTGGCAAAGTGCTGCAACAACTGGCAACAGTCATTCTGCTGTTCTGGGTTCAGTGTAGGGTAGAGGATCACACCTTCCATGGACCCATCATGCTCCTTAGTAGACAGGAGGTCAGGAAGAGGCTCACTCTCCTCCTCAACCCCATCATCTTTCTCCAAGAGCATGCTCACTTCGGTCCTCTCAAAATGCGGTTTGAGGTGGTTCATATAGAGGACCCTCAAAGGGTTCCTGGGAGTTTGCAAATTCACCAGGTAGGTGTCGATACTTTTGCCCTCCACCACCTCAAAAGGCCCAGTCCATTTGTCCTGCAGAACACAAGGCTCTACTGGGGCCATAACCCACACTTTCTGGCCAGGCTGAAACTCTACCAGAGTGGCATTCTGGTCATACAAGCTTTTCATCTCCTCCTGGCTGGCTTCTAGGTTAGCCTGAGCGAGTCCTGAAGCCAGCAGTTTGGCTTCTGAAACCATCATGTAGCTATATACATCCTGGGGAGTTTTCCTGGGAGCTGTCTCCCAGCCTTCCTTCACCAAACTGAGAGGTCCCCGCACATGGTGCCCATACAGAATCTCAAAGGGGCTGAATCCTAATGACTTCTGTGGTACTTCACCGTATGCAAAGAGAAGGCATGGTATGAGGATGTCCCACGTACGTCTCATGGGTTCTGTTAGACCCTTGATCATACCTTTTTGGGTTTGGTTGAACATTTCTACCAATCCATTACCTTGGGGGTGGTTGGTAAGAAGTGGTGAACTTGTAGGTTACACCACACTCCTCCCACAGGGATGTCACATAGTTCGATATGAAATTGGTACCCTGGTCAGATACCACCTTTCAGCGGAACCCTAAACAGGGAAAGATCCCCATTAACACCCGGCCCATCACTGGTGCCATCGTTGCCCTGAAAGGGAAACCCTCCAGGTACTAGGTGACATGGTCCACCAAGACCAGGATATACCTGTAGCCTATGGCTGTCTTGGGGTCGAGTGGCCCCACAATGTCCAAACCAACCCTCTCAAAAGGGGTGCCAACACCAGAAAAGGATGGAGAGGAACCTTATAGTTCCTCCCACTCTTACCACTTGCCTCGCAAGTTTGGCAAGACCTACAATGTGCATATGACTGCTTTCGCATTTGGGGCTAAAAGAAGTCGGTGACAATCCTGTCAAAGTTCTTGTCCTGCACCAAATGTCCTGCCAAAGGCACGTCATAAGCCAGACCCTGTAGGACGGTCCTAAAGTGCTGGGGTACCACCAGCAAACGGGCTGACCTAGGCTCAGCAACCTTAGGCTCTCTATAGAGGAGCCCATTCTCCCAGTAGATCCAGTGTGATCCAGACTGATCACCAGCTGCCTGGTTTGCAGCCTCCTGCCATAAACCCTCTAGAGAATGACATTCCTTAAGCCCCCTGCAGAATTATTCCCTGGTGGGACCACCTTCTTGCTGCAAATGGGTCAGCTCAGATAAGTCCCCCAGTTCAGCTACGTGTTCCCCAGTAGGTGCTGGGGTGTCCCTCTCAAGGTCAGCCTCCTCCCGGACCGTGGGAACTTCAGGGGCAGGTTTCCCATGCCCCCTGCCCTTTCTCTTGGCAGGCACCTGGGGCACTGTTTCAGGCTCCACGTTCGTCTGATCACCCTTACTGACTGCCATGGACCGAGTGGTCACGCCTGTCTACTCTGGCAACCCAAGCATCTCCAAGTGAGACCTGAGCTCCACATCCTTCCACAAGGACTGCTCCAGGTCGTTACCTAGAAGACAGTCTACAGTCATGGTAGGGCTCACAACCACCCTCAAGAGACCTGAGACCCCCCATTCAAAGTGAACCTGTGCCACCTTACACTGGCACTCTGAGTTGTCTACAGCAACTACTTGGTGGAATGCCCCAGAGACTACTTGCTCCTCAGAGACCAGGTGACACTGGACTGTGGTCACACTGGCACCATTATCTCTGAGAGCCTCTACCCTTCTCCCATTGATGATCACCCAGGCGCTGTACTTCTTAGTGTTTACAGGCACCTGGTTTCCTGGGACCATCTCACTGTCCCCTAGCGAGACAAGAGTCATTTCTGCGGGATCCCCGCCCTCCTCTGGGTACCCCTCGTCCCCAAGCACTACACTTGCCAACACCTTGGACTGCCCACCGGTGGGTGGTTGGGCCTTTTTGGGGCATGTGGGATCCCCCTTCAAGTGACCCACCTGCTCACAGGTGTAGCACTGGTGGGACCGGTCTCTGCAGGCTTCGCTGAAGAGACCCCTGGTTTCTTATCTCTTGGGGGATGGGAACCTTTACTCTGGGTACTAGTTTGGGGCCCTTTAGAGAACTCCTCCTGTGCTTTACCCTTGTCCCCCCACTCTTCTGCTGGGGACCCTGCCCACTTTTGGCAGAGTCTCTCCCAAATACCTTCTTGTGGACCCTGGTACTCACCCAGCAGTCTGCCTCTATAGCAAGCTTCCTGGTGTCAGTCAGCTTACTATCAGTCAAGTGCTGGCACAGCTCTGCAAAACATACACTAGACAAGTGTGTTCATCAGTTTTTCTACTGGACTTAAACTGATCCCTGAACTGTGGGAGTGAGACCACACCTGGTGAGAAGGGCATCCTTCATGTCAGCATAGGTGAGGTTATACCCCTTACCCAAAGCCACTAAAGTGACCCTCCCCTCTTCTGAGAAAAGAGGCCACAATCATGCTCCCCAATTCTTTTTAGGAACCCCATCCAAGTGGATAGATGCCACGTAACCCTGAAACCACCTTTGGATATCACCACCCTTCTTGTACTCCTTGCCTAAAGTTTTAGGAATGTGTACTATCCTCTCTGAGTGCACTGAGGAATTGCTGCCACCATCTGAGCTGGATCTGCTCCTCTGATCCAGCTCCTTTACTCTAAGCTTGTGGTCTAACATCATCCTTTTCTTTTCCATTGCCAACTTGAGCCTCTCCAGCTCCATTGCATCTCTCCTTGCTTCTCGCCTGTCCTCCAGCTCCTCTGGGGACAAGCCACTGCTGTCTGACCTGGGGGTGCCCCCCTCTCAAAAGCACATCAACCCCTTGAATAGGCTCCTCCACACCAAGAGCTCCAGATTGCTCACTAGCATGTCTGGCTCCTACCCAGGCCCTCACCATCTTTTGTAGCTCCTCTTTTCTGGTGAGGACTCTGATTTGGACTTTAAGGTTTTTGCAGAAAGCTTTCAACTCCTTTACGCTGTAGGTTTCCAACCTTTCCTCCTCAAAGGCTACATCCAGGGATGCAACTGATGATGCTATTGACTCAGGCATGATGCCATAGAAAGTTCAAGTTTCCAACAAATGGCAAGATCAAAAATAGACCAAAAAAGAAACAGTATGTGGTATGTAATGGTCTGCGACATGGTAGTAGTGCAAACCAATCACTGTAGGTCAAGTGCAAATGCAAGTCCTATCCTCACCGCTGACAACCAATGTTAGAAACGGAGGTCTCTAGTTGGCAGGTTGTTATCCTGTCCAAGTAGGGGCCCTTCTTCCTAGTCAGGATAAGGGGATACACTTCTAAAATAACCCCTGCTCACCCCCTTGGTAGCTTGGTAGCTTGGCATGAGCAGTCAGGCTTATCGCAGAAGGGTATAAAACATTTGCACATAACCAACAGTAATAAAGTGAAAACACTACAAAAGGATACCACACCAGTTTTAGAAATATAACCAATATTTTATCTGTGCAAAACAAGACCAAAAATGATATAAATCCACCATACAGTTCTCAGAAATATCAATAATCAAAAATGGGATCCATCTGGGGCTATCACGGCGTCGTGAACAACAAATCCAAACAGTTCTGGCTGACCGCGGCATCGCGGGCCAGCTACGGTGTCAGGAAGACCCGCAAACAGTGCAGGGCGTTGGGGACCTCGCGTGAGCTCCGAAGAGCCAGCATTGGCAGGCGTCGGTTCCGGAGGTCGGTGCACGGGTCGCCAGGCCTTTGAAGTCACATGTTGCAGATTGAACTCCTTGCGGTTGAAGTTGGGAGAACTGCAGTGCAAAGTGCAGTGGTGTGGCGTGCGGTAACCTCAGGTCACGGTGCAAGCAGCGGATCGGTGACGGTCATCCAGCAGAATCGATGAGACCAGTGATGCTGTGCTTGTGGCGGTGCTGGCAGGTCATGGTGCAAGCAGCGTCGTCGTCGTCATTGCTGAAGCACTGTCATCGGCTGATGAACTGGAGTCGATGGCACCAGCATTGGTAGGCCAAGGCTGCGGTGCAGGATGAGGGTGGTGCGTTGTGTAACTTACAAGCGGTGGCCTTGAACCACAGTGCAAGCAGCGGCATCGATGTCGGCGTGGAGTGTCATCATCAGGGATACCAGGGTGGCAGCGTGGAGTGAGGCGGCGTGAAGTGCGGTGCCCTCAGGCCGTTGTGCAAGCAGTGGCTCGGTGGCAGCGGCTGGCGGCGTCATCGGTGAGACCAGGGTTGCTGTGCATGCTGCGACGGTGCACTCTGCGATGCCTTCAGCATGGCATCGGCTTGCTTTTTCTTCTGTTGCAGCACAAAACACACAGTTCCCAGTGCTGATAGCAGATGAACTTAAAGTCTTTGCTGTTCCTAAAACTTCTTGAACCGGGGGCAAGCTCTACCTCAAGCACTTGGAGAAACTCAAACACAGAAGTTGCAGGAAGTTAAGTCCAGTCCTTTCTCTGACCAAAACAGAAGCAGCCACTGCAGGCCAACACAGCAAAGTGGTAGTTCCTCCTCACAGCTTCTCCAGTTCTTCTTCTTGGCAGCTTTCTGAGTCCAAAAGAGTTCTAAAGCTCTGGGGTCTGGGCCCCAATATTTATACTACATTTCCCTTTGTCATCTTGTGACAGAGAGTCTCTGTGCTTAGTCCAAAGCAGTTCTGTCCTCTCTGGTCCAGCTTCCTGGCAGGAGGTGGAGACAGCATTGTGTAAGGCAGACCAGGCTATTCAGGTGCAAGGAAATCTCCTCCCACTACTCTAAATGTAGCTCAAGTTCATTCAGCCCAGCCCTGACTCATCCAGGAAAGGCAGGACACACCTCAACCCCCCAGTGGCTGTCTACAGTGAATGCACATCCCCAGCCCCAATCACTCCAAAGCCAGACTGTCAATCCACAACCCAGCAGAGGCACACAGGATGGTTAAGCAAGAAAATGCCTACTTTCTAAAACTGGCAAACACACAATTTAAAAACCATCTTTATTAAAAAATGTATTTTTAAAATCTGAGTTCAGACATATTAAACTCCATTCTCCTATCTTGTACCAATGGAAAGTTATACTTGTAAGATGTTACAAAGTATCTCCCATTTATCCTAAGGGACAGATAGCCTTTCAATAGAAAAAACACGCTCAGCAGCTGACACAGGTCAAGCACTTAAATTCCAACAGTTCCAAGAATATCCTGCGAGTGCCGCTACTTCCGACATCCGCTGCTGAAGGATGTCAATTAGACAACAAAGTTCATAGCAAAGGAAGGCGCACTCTGATTGTAATCACTTCAAAACCATGTGTAGTTCCAAAATTTCTTTCTTTATTGATAACTCTTTAACTGTAAAATAGGCACACAGCCAGGCACACAGCCAACGCGTTTCGTTCCCTTGTGCCAGGGGAACTTCCTCAGGGCTAAATCAAGGTTGAATGAGACACCCCTTTACAATCATGTGGGTGTTAAAACGCACGATTAGGAATCGTTGATAAAGTCGAAATAGACGATATTTCAATCCAAAGGTCAGGAAAGTCATCTGGTAGTATAAAAGGAAATCAGTCCCATGTCCGCATCAATATCAAATGGGCCACAGTCGTTTTAGACAAAATTAACAAGGTTCCGTGTATGGCGACCGCACAGCATGATAACTCGCGGGAAGTGAAAAACGAAATACACTGTATTTCACTATCAGGACATGTCACACACACCAGTACATGTCCTACCTTTCACATACTCTGCACCCTGCCCATGGGGGTAACCTTGGGCCTACCTGAGGGGTGCCTTACATGTAAGAAAAGGGAAGGTTTGGGGCCTGGCAAGTGGGTGCACTTGCCAGGTTGACTTGGCAGTCACAACTGCTCGCAGACACTGCAGTGGCAGGTCTGAGATGCACTTATATGTCTACTTCTGTGGGTGGCACAACCAGTGCTGCAGGCCCACTAGTAGCATTTGATTTACAGGCCCTGGGCACACACAGTGCACTGTACTAGGGACTTGGTAGTAAATCAAATAGACAATCATGGAAAGACCAATTCATAACACAATTTACCTTAGGAGCACTTGCACTTTAGCACTGATTAGCAGTGAGAAAGTGTGCAGAGACACTAAACCAGCAAAAACAGAGTCAAAACCAGGAGGTCAGAAAGCAAAAAGACAGGGGAAACACACCAAAGGATGCCATGTCTAACAAAACGTCTCTAAGTTTACCTTTGTGAATCGGGCTCTTTGTTCCCATATAAAACATTGCTGAACATAGACACTGAAAATTTCCACTAGCAATAAAGTGGAATGAGTGGACTTAAGCTCTTCTGAAACCTGCTGGCATCCTCAAGTTGGTCCATCATTTGTTTTAACAAAACAAATAGTACCTGCGCTTGTGAAAAAATTAACACCATTTAAATTTCTCTACTATGGGCGACATGTACTATTATTATATTCACACAAAGTGGTTGCAAACTGTGCACCAACTTTTTGCGAATGGAAGTGTATTTTACAAACTGACCCATATACAAACAGGCCAGGCCACATAATCCTGAATCGCAGGCAATCACAGAAAAACTTGCCAAGTTAATATTAATTTGCAGGTCACAATTTGCAACCTCTTGATATTGACCACAATCACAGAAATGGTGGCTTGCAACAGTCTGTAGACCACTATGTCTGTTACTGTGTTTAAATAAGTTTAAAAAATCTTTTTAAATGCAACCTGTTTTCCTTAAGGGGAATGCACAGCGGCTAAAACAAAAAGGGTTTTTTTTTGTAAAAAGATTCACTGAGCATTGGCACTGGTCCCGTGAACCACTGCCTATTCTCCCTGAAACTGTTTTTAAGATTCACAAAGTGGAAGAGGGCCAAAGAGGAACCCCTTCCCCTCAGCAAGTTAGTTGCCATCCGATCTTGTGAGTTGGTAGGTTTTGCATGTTTTGCGACTGGATTATGGTCAGAAAACTTGATACATCAGGGTCAGAATCAATATTTGAAAGGGACACCCATGACACACACCCTTCCAAATTCCGATAATGAAACCATTTCTAAACCCATTTAGAGATTTTATAAACCTTTTCTGAATCACTAAGCAAGTTTAGTGCATTTGAAAAAGAGTGCAAACCCTCTGATTTACCAAAACTGAGGGAAGGACTGCTATAACCCTTCATGCATGAGCACCTGCGTTTTCTGTGGAAACCCCTCCCACACAACCTACAAGTTGTCACCTCTGTCACTTCCAAACAAATGACAGGTCTGCACATCAATAAAAGACAGTCCATCCTCTGTGCTAATGTGAACAATCATTTAAGCAGAATGATGAGAATATGACTTCACATTTGGAAAAGGGCTTGTGGGGCTGAATGGCTCAAGTCTTTCTGACACTTCACGAACACTGCCTAACAGCAACACGAAAGCGAGTGAAGGAGCCAAATCCTCACTGGTAGTGGAACAGAAATATTCTTGCGCATTCATTAAAAACAGTACAGGTCTCACCTACACAAGTTAATTTTTCAAAGGATTTGCCTTGCACGTGTTTATTTTCAAATGCTGCGCAGTGCTGCCTAATTCTTACTCGTACCAGGGCCGGACTGGCAACAGAAACCGGCCCTGGCAAACTGCTCAGCCGCCCCCCCCTGGGGTGAGGGGGAGTGCAGCCGAGCAGTTTGCGAGGGCCGGTTTCGGCCGATTTTGTTACAGGGGGCCGATATTGCCAACCCCCGGTAACAAAAACGGCCCCCCAGGGGCCCAAAACTGGCCCCCACCCTAGCGGCCCACCAGGGAAACGCCCGGTGCCTGCTATGGCCAGTCCGGCCCTGACTCGTACCCTCCTCCTGCAGAACAGATGTAATCATGAAATCTAATTATTTCTCTGCTTTTCACACCCATTCCTTCACACCTAGTTTATCAGCTGCTGCATACAAAGACATCTTGATCTTTGCAGCACTTGCCTTCGAAGTAAATGCCCACTAGCATGTACTGTAGCCTAAATCAGGGAGTTCACAGCCTCACTTCAACCCCTAGTTTCTTGGTCAGACAGATTTTGATCAATAGACAACTGGGAGCTGATTGAGCTGACATTCATCCACTGCAAAATGACACCAGTGTGGTGAAGGACGTAGAAGAAACAGATCCTAACACTTACTCTAAACCCAAAAGAGGAACAGGATTTCTTTGTGTTAATTTGTTAATTCTAAAAGAGTGCCACTGGGTAAATATTTAGTGTACCTTTGCGGGTATGAGAACAGATAATTTAGAAAAGCTTCAGTATGCCAAGACATAGGGCCCAATTCACAAAGGTAAAGTTAGACCAAAAGTCTAGCTTTAGACATGAAGTCTAAGTTTAGACCTAAGGTCTAACTTTGCACCTGAAATCTACGTTTAGTCCTGGTCTAAATTTAGACCGAATGTCTAACTTAAACCAAAAGTCTAACTTTACTGCTTTTCAAATTTTTAGTTTAAAATGTTAATGTTGGCACTGAGCAATTCACCTAACTATAATGTTACTTTAAACTTTGTTTTTTTCAGTGAATTTCTAAGGCTTTGTTTGAAACAAAAACAGATCTTTTATCACACCTAACTCTGTTAGTTTAACCTTTGGATTTTTCTGTGATTTTCCAGGATGTTTTTTAAAGTAAAGAAATAATGTTTTGACTGTATGTATGGTAGAATAACTGAAGAATATATCCTGTGTGCAGACCTAATTTTGAAAGGGAATGGCTTTGTACTGTAACATAATGGATGTGCGCAGTAATGTGTGAGGACTGACTGCTCCTTTGTGACCTCTCTCTCAGCTGATGGGTGTGCATAGTAGGGCGCGTGGATGGACTGGCCTGCCGTTTGAGACCTTTCTCTCAAATGATGGGTGTGCAAATTAGTGCATGGGAAGGGACAGCCTCTCCCTTCAAACCTCTCTCAAATGATGGATGGGCATAGTAGGGTGTATGGGGAGCAACTGACCTCTCCTTTGAGATGATGGGTGTGCATAGTAAGTTGGGTGTGTGGAAGGACTGTTTTCTGTGCTGAGACATCTCTCTGTAATGATGTGTGAGCAAAATATGGTGTGGAGAGGGACTGGCCTCTCCTTTCAGTCCTCTCTCTAAATTGATGGGTGTGTGTGGTAGGGTGTGAGGAGGGACTAGTCTCTCCTTTCAGACCTCTCTCTCAGATGACGGGTGTGCATAGTAGGGTGTGTAGAGGGACTGGCTTCTCTGGTGAAGCCTCTCTGTACTCATAGGTGTGTGTAGTACGGTGTGGAGAGGACTGGCCTCTCCTT
This sequence comes from Calotriton arnoldi, assembly GCA_963921515.1. Classification (NCBI taxonomy): domain Eukaryota; kingdom Metazoa; phylum Chordata; class Amphibia; order Caudata; family Salamandridae; genus Calotriton; species Calotriton arnoldi. The sequence continues at coordinate 533,476 of CAWUFW010012235.1, forward strand.
TTAGACATATCTCTCAGATGACAGGTGTGCGTAGTAGGGTGTGTGGAAGGACTGTTCTCTGTGCTTAGACCTCTCTCTTTAATGATGTGTGTGAGTAGTAGGGTGTGGAGATGGACTGGCCTCTCCTTTCAGACCTCTATTTCAGATGACGGGTGTATGTGGTAGGGTGTGGGGAGGGACTAGACTCTCCTTTCAGACCTCTCTCTCAGGTGACAGGTGCGTGTAATAGGGTTTGTGGAGGGACTGGTCTCTCTGGTGAGACCTCTCTGTAATCATGGGTGTGCATAGTAGAGCGTGTAGAGGTACTGGCCTCTCCTTTCAGACCTTTCTCTCAGATGACGGGTGTGCATAGTAGAGGTTGGGGATAGACTCGCCTCTCCTTTCAAACCTCTGTCTCAGATGACTGGTGTACGTTGAAGGGTGTGTGGATGGACTGGCCTCTCCTTTGGTAACTCTCTCTCAGGTGACGGGTGTGCATAGTAGGGTATAGGGGGCGCAACTAGCCTCTCTTTTGAGATGTCTTTTTCAGATGATGGGTGTGAATAGTGGGTGTGTGGATGGACTGGCCTGTCCTTTGAGACCTCTCTCTCAAATGTTGGGTGTGCCTATTAGTGCGTGGGGAGGGACTGGCCTCTCCTTTCACACCTCTCTCTCAAATGATGGGTGTGCGTGATAGGGTGTGTTGATGGACTGGCCTCTTCTTCAAGACCTCTCTCTCAGATGACGGATGTGCATAGCAAGGTATATGGGGAGTGGCTGGCCTCTCCTTTGAGACCTCTCTTTCACATGATGGGTGTGTGTAGTAGGGTATGTGGATGGACTGCCCTCTCCTTTCAAACATATCTCTCAGATGACAAGTGTGCATAGTAAGGTGTGTGGAGTCACTGTTTTCTGTGCTGAGACATCTCTCTGTAATGATGTGTGAGCAAAATATGGTGTGGAGAGGGACTGGCCTCTCCTTTCAGTCCTCTCTATAAATTGACGGGTGTGTGTGGTAGGGTGTGAGGAGTGACTAGTCTCTCCTTTCAGACCTCTCTCTCAGATGACGGGTGTGCATAGTAGGGTGTGTGGAGGGACTGGCTTCTCTGGTGAGACCTCTCTGTACTCATGTGTGTGTGTAGTAGGGTGTGGAGAGGACTGGCCTCTCCTTTCAGACCTCTCTCTCAGATGACGGATGTGCATACTAAGTTGTGGGGAGGGAGTGCCCCCTCTTTTTATACCTCTCACTCAGATTATGGGTGTGAGTAGTAGGATGTGTGGTGTGACTGGTCTCTCTGCTTAGACCTCTCTCTATAGTGATTGGTGTGCATAGTAGGGTGTGGGGTGGGACTGTCTTCTCCTTTCAGACCTCTCTCTCAGATGATGGGTGTGAGTCGTAGGGTGTGGAGAGGGACTGGCCTCTCCTTTCAAACCCCTCTCTCAGATGACAGGTGTGCATAGTAGGATGTGTGGATGGACTAGCCTCTCATTTGAGACCTCTCTCTCAGATGATGGGTGTGTGAGGTAGGATGCATGGGGAACAACTGGCCTCTCCTTTGAGACCTCTCTTTCATATGATGGGTGTCCATAGTAGGGTGTGTGGATAGACTGCCCTCTTCTTTCATAACTATTTCTCAGATGACAGGTGTGTGTAGTAGGGTGTGTGGAGGGACTGGCCTCTCTGCTGAGATCTACCTCTGGAATGATGTGTGCATAGTAGGGTGTGGAGAGGTACTGCCTCTCCATTCAGACCTCTCTCTCAGATGATGGGTGTGCATAGTAGGGTTTGGGTAGGGACTGGCTTCTCCTACCAGTCCTTTCTCTGAGATGACATGCGTACATAATAGGTTGTGTGGATGGACTGGCCTCTCATTTGAGACCTCTCTCTCAGATGACAGCTATGCGAAGTAGGGCATGTGGATGGGCTGGCCTCTCCTTTCAGACCTCTCTTTCAGATGTTATGCTATGAAATTTGTAAAGCGCATGGCTGTCCCGGCAAAGGGACGTCCCAGCGCTAAATGCCAGGCAGAGTGGGAGAGGAAACTGCTGATCACTGAAAAAGCCAAGTCTTCACTGCCCTTCTAAAGAGTAGAAGGTTGGGGATGCTTCTGAGGGAAAGAGGTAGAGAATTCCAGAGGGTTAGCGCAAGCACCTTGAATGAACGCCCTCCTGCTCTGGTTCTATGGAACCGAGGAGCACGTGCCAGATGGAGGTCGGCCGAGCGTAGGACACGCGTTGGGATATAGGGAAGGCAGAGGTCACTCAGAATTGCTGGGCCAGAGCCAGCCAGAATTTTGTGTGTGAAGCAAAGCACTTTAAAATGAATTCTTTGCTCTGTGGGCAGCCAGTGAAGGTGGCGCAGAAAGCCGGAGACCGAGCATTGCCTAGGTAGGGCAAACAGCGTGCGGGCTGCAGTGTTCATAGTGCGCTGCAGCCTTTTAATCACAGATTTATTGGCGCCAAGCAGCCGACCGTTGCAATAGTCCAGCCTGGCCAGAACAGTAGCTTGAACACTCAGCTGATGGGTATGAGGGTAAATAAAAACAGTATGGGTTTAGGGCCATGCAGCAAGCCAAAGCAGGTCCCTGCAACAGACTTGGCGAGGTCCACAAAGGAAAGGGAGCTATCGACCCAGATGCCTAGATTTTTTACGACGTTTTCGGCAGGGGGGTGCGCCAAGCTTTGGAGGCCACCAGTTGCTGCCCCAAAGGTGGGAGTCTCTACCTAGTAGGAGGATCTCAGACTTAGTGGAGTTGAGCTGGAGGCAGTTAGCCTCCATCCAGGCTGAGATGGCGGTTAAGTCCTCCTGAAATTTGGTGGCATCCAGGCTAGGGTCCCTAGTAAAGGAAAGTATTAGCTGAGTGTGATCAGCATATGACACCAGAGAGATGTTACGGACTTTGTCGAGCAAAGCCAGCTGGCGAATGTAAACATTGAACAGGGTCGGGCTAAGTGCTGATCCCTGGGGGACACCGCTGCGTAGGGAGTGCGTCTGAGAATTGAAGGAGGGGTGATGACTTGAAAGGACCTGTTGGTCAAAAATGATGTGAACCAGGCAAGGACTTTACCGGTGATACCAATCTCCCACAGCTGAAAAAGAAAGATGTTGTGGGAGACCGTGTCGAAGGTGGCACTGAGATCAACCAGGATCAGTGCCGACGTTCTGCCCTCATCCAGGTATGCTCTGAGTTGCTCAGTAACTGCCAATAAGGCTGACTCCGTGCTATGATGGGTGTGCATAGTAGGAAGTGTGGACGGACTGCCCTCTCCTTTCAGACATATCTCTCAGATGACTGGTGTGCATAGTAGGGTGTGTGGAGGGACTGGCCTCCCTACTGAGACCCCTCTCTGTAATGATGGGTGTGCGCAGTAGGGTATGGGAAGGTACTGGGCGGTGCTTTCAGACCCCTCTCTGAGATGAAGCGTGTGCATAGTTTGGTGTGGGGAGGGACTGGCCTCTCCTTTCAGACCTCTCTCTGAGATGATGAGTGTGCATAGTAGGGTGTGGGGAAGGACTGCCCTCCCTTTCAGACCCCTCTCTCAGATGGTGGGTGTGTTTAGTAGGGTGTGTGGAGGGACTGACCTCTCTAGTGAGACCTCTCTCTGTAATTTTGGGTGTGTGTGTATTAAGGTGTGGGGAGGGGCTGGCCTCTCCTTTCAGACCTCTATCTCAGATGATGGTTGTGAGTAGTAGGGTGTGGGAAGAGCCTTAACTCTACTTACAACTCTTACTAAGGCAATGGGCATAAATAGTAGAGTCTGCTAAACACCATCTCCAGTAAGACTCCTTCCTACAGTAACAAGTGTGCATACCAGAGTGTATTCAAACATCACCTACTCCTTCCTACTTTTCTCAATCCTGCAAGAGTTTCGCGAGATCGTAATAATTTTTTTTTAAAAGAGTGAACCTTCTACTCATCACATTACTTATCTGTTACGCACTTCTTCTAAAAAACAAGGACCACATTATGCATTCCTACTATTAAAGTATGTTGATAACTCATCTACTCCTTTTCACTATTCACAATCTTGCAAGAGTCCCTCGAGATCCTAAAAATTTGTAAAAAACAAAATACATCTATTTTCTTCACAGTAGTTATTCCTTGGGCCGTGGGATACTGATAAGAACACATGAAGAACAACAGGAAATGGTATGCTTCAACCAATCAAAACAAAGGAAAAGTAAGTGGCAAGCACACTAACCAATGAAAAGCAAGGGCGGAATGTAAGCCCCTTTAAGATATATTAAATAAAATAGATTTCAGAAGCACAGTGCAAGCGCTGTGCAGGTGCAACCTAAATAGGGCTCTTTCTAGACCAAGATCTACTTGTTTGCAAACTTTAGTGTGATTCCATTTTGCAGCTCGGGCTGTAGTCATGTCTAAAAACTGCAAAATCCCTATAGACATTGCATAGAGAAAGAAGCGTTTTAGGATCCTCCTTTTTCTCGGCCCCTGCCTGATGAATCACCCCAAAAATTTCCAGACAGCAGCTGAACTAACTGGCATATTAGTTTTGAAAATTTTGCCAAGATTCATAAAATGGCACTAAAGTTATTAGCAAAACCAAAAACTCTTTGTCTATGGGAAATGGTGATACTACCTATAACTACCTACTGGTGACTGCCAATATAATATATATATGGCACGAGTTATAGTTTCTTCAGATAAGTATAACTATAACTGCTGAATTTCTATGGTTTTGTATGGGTAAAAAGTCAACGTACCTATAATGACCCTGTAACCTTTGATTTTATCAGTGAATTTCAATGTTTTTTTTTTTTGCTGGAGCCAAAGTTCACAGAGGATCTGCGGATAGTAAATTGCGGTGATAAAAAAAACAAAATGCAATTTTAGGATCTTAAGGGTCCCTCAGGGACCCCTCTATGCGTCCTTTGTGGTCAGGATACCTGTATCCTGCCCCCTTATATCAGTTTTACAGTGTATTTTGACCGCGCCAAGCAGATGCTCTGAAACAAAATGGCACCCGCACCTTTTCTTTCAAGCTGCAGCCAGCCTTTCATCTCCAGATTTGCATATACTTTGTGCCTAGATCTGCGAATTATCTGCGTCCCCGGATATACAAATTAGTTTTCTACTTAATATCTCCCAAACTATTGAATGGATTTACACCAAGTTACAGAAAGCACGATCTTCATACCAAGATCTAGCTTCCTGCCGAATTTGGTGCAATTCCATTCAGCGGTTCAGGCTGAAGGCTTGTTCAAAGGTCCTATGGGAATTAACATGCGGAAAAGGCATTTTGGGACCCCCCCTCTTTTCTCGTCCCCGGCTTGACAGATAACTATGAAACTTTCCAGACTCGATCTGAAGTACTGAGCAAATTCCTTTGGGAAATTTCATGGAGATTCATCAAGTGGCACCAAAGATATAAGCACCTGAAAATGACCTTTTCCTATGAAAACTAGGTTGTAACTATAACTACCTACTGGCAACCGCCAGTAGGTTATATATATATGCACAAAACAAAGCCGGAGTCCAGGGCCTTGAAGTGCGAAGGTCTGCGTCAGGCTCTTATCTTAGGTGTGAAGATGGCGGCTACTTTCAACATCATTTGTACCTTTTATTTGCTTTTGTCCGTAGTAAATGTCACTCACTGAGTGCATGTATTGTTTACGTCAGTTCCTCTTCCCCTACCCTGATCAAGGCTATGGCGGAAAACGTGTTGGTGAAGTTAAAAACCTACATTGAAATAATCTCATTGAAAATTCAGGAGCATCCATGACATCCTTGATGGTGGAGGATTGATTGGAGAAAATATATATTTATATACATATGTTGACGAAGGCAGAAGCCAAAAAGCATCTGGGAGACCGTTGTTGTTAAGCTCACCCAAAAATTAAAAACTTTGAAAAGCATTGAGTGCCCTACCTTCAGTTATTCAAGGGTGGATCTGTGGAAATATACATATATACACACACATATATATATATATATATATTTATATATATATATATATGAAGCAAAATGGGGTAGTAGTGGAGACAAGAGGTCGCACCTCGTAATTCAAACCAGTATTGTGGGCAAACAGGGTTGAAAAGGTATAAGTAAACTGTCCCTATTGAAGTAAAGGTGCCATTCAGGGTAATACCACACCCTACTACCTTAGTTTTGAGTGCACAATGGACAAGGCCCTTGTGTTACAATTGTTTTCAAATAGTATACCCCAGCACTCAAACAAGTTGATTATATTTAGTCATATGTATTTAGTAGTTGCCAAACACAATTTTTCACTTTAAACATGTTTACAAATTCCAGAGATTATTCTTCATTTTCTCAACAGTTTTAATGATTCCACTGAACATATGTCTGATTAATTTCAGTTTTTACGGAAAAAAAGGGGGTACAAGGACTATACAATGGGGTGAAGAAAATTTTCGAGTCCAATTGATGTAGCAATGTTCATTGATAAACAACAGCTGACACGTGTTTCGTCACAGTAGGGACTTTTTCAAGGCTTCAAAGTACAACTTCAAAGTTGTGCAAAAATAAAGCAGTCATTTCGAGAGCCTCTCGATGTCAGTCTTAACTGATACTCACAAAAAGAGATGGGAGAAAAGTAGTCTCCAAACACATACCTCGCACTCCTGTCTTAAAGCAGTAGCTATTTTGGAGTTACAAATATCTACATATATCCTAATAATTTCACACCTATTACAACTAGAGGAAAAGCACCACATGAATTCAATTATATGTATAGGGGTGTATATTTATTGGTAAATTTCGGGGTGATCCATCAAGCAGGGGCCGAGAAAAAGGCAGAGTCCTAAAACGTGTTTTCCCCATGTTAATTTCCATAGGAAACTTTAGACACGGCTGCAGCTGATACTAATGACTGGAATTACACCAAATTTATCAGAAAGGTAGCTGTTGGTCCAGAAAGTGCCCTTTATGATAAATGGTGTAAATCCGTTCAGTAGTTGGGGAGTTATTTAAAGATTTTTCAGATATACAACTGGGGATGCGAAGGGTTCGCTACCCCTCCCAGTCTTGTGCGAAATCTGATTGGCAGCCAACACTTCAAACCAGAAAGTGTTGGCAGTCATCTTGTGACTCGGTTGAACCGAGTCACAGAACAAAATGTAAAAAAAAAAGCAAAAGGGGCAGGGTAGAAACACACTGACCCCTTAGGCCTCTTTGGGGTCCCCGCAGGACCAAAAAAAGCATTTATGTTTTTAATTTTCAGCAGGATCTGCGGATCCAAACTTTTTTTTCGTTTTTCGTTCATGATCACCCTCTGGTTGGGCCAGGTTCCAGGGGCCCGTGGGCCCCCTCCTGGAGCATAATATTCCCCGGGGATCACCACCTCCCCAGGGATTCTTTACTAATTAATGCAGGGGAGGCCTGTAAGGCTCCCCCACTGCCCCTGGGGACAACCACCTCGCTGAGGCTTATTTGTTTTTACATGGGGATCCTATCAGACCCCCTCAGCCCCGGGGACTTCCACCTCTCCGGGGCTTAATCTGTAAATATTGTGGGGGGCACGCTGCCCCCCCCCGCAGCACCGGGGAGCACCATCTCCCCGGTGCAAAATCAAGAAAGGAGGGTGGCCACACGACCCCCTCCTAGAGCCAGTAAAGGACCTGGGGACCACCAGCACCCAGGGTTGACTCCTGCTATGTCCCGGGGTGCCTACGCTGGGACATAACTGTTTGCTATGGCTTGGCGGGAGCTTTACCGCTTTTGCCAAGCCATAGCAAACTGTGCTCCACTTTGAGCAAGCTAGAGCATTTTGCTCTCGCTTGCTCAAAGCAGAGCACAATTGGTTTTACACACAGGGAGCTGCATGTTAGCAGCTCCCTAAGTGTAAAAGCACTGCCGGCTCCCGCAGGAGGCGTGAAGCCAGCAGGGACCACAGGGGCCTTGAGGCTCCACCCGCAGACCCCAGCTTTTCTAAGTGGGTGCCCCGGGTGGGGCCAGGGCCCCCGCACAAGAGGCAGGGCCCAGGGGGATGGGGTTCCCGGGGCTGAAATTGGCCCAGAAAGGGGAGCCACTCGGCCCTCCTCCCTTTAGAATTTTTTTTTTTTTTTAAAGGCCCAGCCTCAGTGGATGGGGTCCCGGGCTGACATTGGCCCATAGAAGGGGGACCATGTGGCCCCCATCCCCTAAAAAATATTTTTTTCAAAACAACCAGCAAGTCGCCAGAGACCCTGCCTCCTTTCTCCACCACTCTGCAAATGCACTTCCTGGCACACTGATGGTTGGGGGATGAAGTCCCCTTGGCTGCAGAGGATCTTTGGGGGCCAACAGGCCCTCCTGTTGCCTCCAGTAAGTCCAACACAGAGGGATTGCTGAGAGAGCTTCAGAGGTCACACCTCTTTTCTCCACCACTCTGCAAACGCGCCTACTGGCTCACTGCCAGTTGGGGGATGAAGACCCCCTTGGATGCTGAGGGTCCTTGGGGGCCAACAGCCCTCCTATTACCTCCAATAAGTCCCACAGAGCACGATTGCTGAGAGGACATTGGAGGCCATGCCTCCTTTCTCCACCACTCTGCAAACGCTCCTACTTGCGCACTGCTGGTTGTGGGATGAAGACCCCCATGGATGCAGAGGGTCTTTGGGGGCCAGCAGGCCCTCCTGTTACCTCAAGCAAGTCCCACAGAGTGCGATTGCTGAGAGGACTTTGGAGCCCATGCCCCCTTTTTCCACCACTCTGCAAACCGTACTTCCTGGTGCACTGCTGGCTAGGGGAGGAAGTCCCCTTGGCTCTTGAGTTTTGCTGTGGGCCAACAAGCATTCCTATTACCTCCAGTAAGTCCCACACACTAGAATTGCTGATAGGTCTTCAGAGGCCACGCTCCCCTTCTCCACCACTCTGCAAAAGCACCTCCTGCTGCACCGCTGGTAAGGGGATGAAGTCCTCTTGGATGCTGAAGGTTCTTGGGGCCCAGAAGCCCTCCTGTTACCTCCAGTAAGTCTGACACAGCAGGATTCCTGAGAGCTGGTCGGAGGCCCCGCCCCCTTTCTCCACCACTCAGCAAATGTGACTACTAGTTAAAAAACCATAGAAATTCACTTACAAAACCAAAAGTTACAAGGACGCTATAGTTAGGAAATAGAATTTGAAAAATCTTAGAAATTCACTGAAAAAACCAAACGTTTCAGGGACGTCAAGGTTAGGCTCTGATTTCACTCATACAAAACCAGTGAAATTCAGCAGTTATAGCTACCTGAGCTAAATATAACTTACTTCCCTACAATGCACTGCTTATGACCTTACTTATTACATCACTCATGACATCACTGATGACATCTCAAATGACATCACTGATGACATCACTGATGACATCATCCACAGAACCACTCACAAACCCACTCACACCCCCATACAACCTCTCGTATGCCCACTCACACACCCGCACAACCACTCACATACCCATTCACAGATTCATATCAGTACTCATACACCCACTCACTCCTCCACAGATGCACTCACATACCCACTCACTCACTCGTACAGCCACTCACACAACCATTTAATCACCCATACAGCCACTCATACAACCAGTCACTCACTCATACAGCAAGTGATATAGCCATACAGCTACTCACACACCCACTTATTTACCTACACAGTCACTGACACACCCACTCACTCACCCATACAGCCTCTCAACACAGCCACTCCCTTACCATTACAAGCACTCACACACTCAGTAACTCACACAACCACTTACATACCCATTCACTCATCCATACAAGCACTCACACATCTGCTCACTCACCCATATAGCCATTCACACACACTCACTCTTGAATACAGCCACTCACACACCGACTCACTTAACCAAACACCCACTCAAACAGCCACTCACTCACTCATACAGTCACTTACACTCCCAGTCACTCACTCATAAAGCCATGCAGACACCCACTCACTCACCCATACAGTCACTTATACACCCTCTTACCCTCCCATAGAGCCACACACACCCACTCACCAATACAACCCCTCACACAGCAGCTTATTCACTCACACAGCTACTCACACACCTACTTATACACCCATGCAGCCACTCACACACTTATACACACAAGGATACATACAGTTGCACAGCCACTCACATTATATATTTTAGAAGCAGTATCACTCAGTAGTAGTGCACCTAATATACTAATTTAACTTTTGTAATAGGTTAGTATATATGTTTATCAATCATAAACTCTTAGAAAACAGTTACACACACTTGATGATGTCATCTGTGATGTCATGAGTGATGTCATTTGAGATGTTATCAATGATGTCACTGACCATGTCATGAGTGATGTAATATGTGAAGTGGTTAGCTCAGGTAGCTATAACTGCTGAATTTCACGGGTTTTGTACGAGGGAAATGTCAGCCTAACTATAACGTCCCTGTAAACTTTATATTGTTTTTTTCAGTGAAAATATATATATATATATATTTTTTAGTCATGTGCTGAGAAAAACACAGCCTTTCTATTTCACATCCTTCCTTAGGTACATTTGTAAAAATTCTTCTTCATTTGGTATGATGTTCGTTTCATAACCATAAACACTTGATAAGAAATCTTCATCAACAAGTTATGGTATATACAGCCAAGCCAACACGTGATTCACGAACGTTTCGCTTCTTCAGGGCTTAATCGATATAATCCCAATACTTAAGTTCCAATTTCCTGATTAGGGGTTCACCAATTCCATCCACCTAGTACTTCCTCTGGTAAATACTCTCAATAACATACAATCGGCTGTAGCCACCTGACAGGTATATATATTTAGATGTACCGCAAAAACAACAAATTTGGCAGAAAGCTAGATCTTGATCCAGAAAGACTGCTTTTTGTGGTTTGGTTTAAATGCACTTTTTGAGAAATTAAGGTTCAAAATGTATGTATATTTCACACCGCAGATGATCTATGGACCCAACAGATCAAAAATAAAATCTGATTTTTTTACCACAACATCAACAAATATGTTGGGACAGCCATTTTAGGATTTACGATATTAGGGATACTGTAACCCCTTGGTTAGGAGGGGGAATCCCATATGGACCCGAAGTGCCAAATAAGTATTTTTTTATGGTACTATGGATCTGTGGAGGATCTGCTGACCTGCTGTAAAATTCTCAAAAAAGAAAAAGGGGTGGGCAGGCCCTGAGGAGTCGGCCCAACCTTTATTTTTTGGGAGTGGTTACTGCCCTCTCTGGGAGCTGTTTTAAAGCCCCAGAGACAACATCCCATGGGGCCTGCAGTGGTTATTTTTGGGGAGGGGACATGAAGCCCCCTTTCGCAAGCCATTGTAGGGTCCTTGGAACCCCATCTCCTGGGGCTGATTTCAATTTTTAGGGGGAGTCCATGCATCCCCCTCCCTGATTCATATTGTTGCACCCAGGGAGCCCATCCCCATGTGGCCAGTTTATATTCTCATGGGGAGGGGCATGCAAACCCCCTTCCGTGAGCCATTGTGCTGCCATGGGGACCCCATACTTCGGGCCAGCAGTGACTTTTTGGGGGGTGGCTTGGGGGCCTCCCTAACTGAGCCATTGCACTTCCCCAGGGATCCCACCCCCTGGGGCCTGCAGTGTTTCTGTTTTCAGGAAGGGCATGGGACCTTCCTCCTTGAGCCATGGTATGGCCCTGGGACTCCATTCGTGTAGCTGCTCAATGCTGGTGTCTTTGGGAACCTATCCCCATGGGGCACAGTTCTCTGTCTGCTAAAGCACAGGCTGGGGAAACTTCAATGCTTCCACTTGGTGGAAGCAAAAAGACTGCTACCAGGTGGGAGCACAAATGTTTTACCCTGTTCACACTCTCACAGGCAGGGAAACACAGAATAGCTCTAGTCTAGCAGGTGCAGAAACCAAAGCTGCTTCTATCAAGCAGGAGAAATGCTGTCTCCCATCAGAACCCGAGGTGGGTGCTGGCAGGGGAGCCAGTGGGGCTGTATGGGCCATGGGCCTTATCTAGCAGCCCTCAACATTTCTTTTAAGTTGTGGGTGCCCTGGGTGGGACTAAGGCACCCACTTAAACAACCATTAAAAAGAAAAGTATGGCCTTCTCCTGTGCAGCCCCTTGCTTGCAGGGAGTTGGTAGTGCTGCAGAGGCCCTGGTGCTTCCCTCGCAACTACCAACAAATAAAGTAAACTGTGGGTGTCCCAGGTGGAACTGTGACATCTACAAAAAAAACTATTAAAAGCTGAGTCATTCAGCCATATAGCTACTCACACACTTACCCATATAGTCAATCATACATCCACTCACTCTTACATACTGTTTCTCATGCATCTACTCACTTACCCATACCGATACTAACACATGTACTCACTCATCTATACACTCACTGACACAAGCACACACTCACCCATACACCAGTTATGCACCCACTCACTCACCCATATACCTTCTCACACACCCCTTCACTCACCTATACAGCCTCTCACATATCCACTCACTCACTCACCCATTCAACACTGACACATCCACTCACTCGCCCACACAGTCATACACAGTTGCTTAATCACCCCTACAACCACTCACATAGCCACTCATCCACTCATACAACCACTCACACACCCATAGGATAAATCAGGCACATACTCACACATAGATACACACAGTCACACAGCCACTCTCATAATATATGTTAAAAATAGTTTCCCACATTAGTAGTACACAAAGTATAGTAATTTGACTTTTGTATTATCTTAGTATATATGTTTAACACTCAGAAACTTTTGGCAAACACACACACACTGATTCATCAATACACCTTGGTGTATATATATTTAACACTCATACACTTTTTAGAACCACTCACAGTCACCAGATGATGTCATCAGTGATGCAATTTGAGATGTCATCAGTGATGTCACTGACCATGTCATAAGTGAGGGTGAGGTCATAAGCAGTGCATTGCGGGTGCATAAGCTATAGTCAGGGCCACTGGAATTATGCAGCAGTGGAGGGCCAAAGTATGTGGCAAGATTCAGTAAATTATGCAGCAAGAAAAGGCAAATTATGCAGCATTGTGTGGCACATTTTTTGATGGTATTACTTCATTATTTTGTCAATTTTAAACTTATTAATACCGTCTGGGCATTAGTTGCACCTTTTTAGTGCCAGTTTAACACCCAAATATAGCAATAAGCAACAGAAAGGTGACCACTCCAACTTTGCAAAGGGCCTTCCACTGCACAGCAAGGCATGTCACTGGGTTTTAAATAACTTTTTAACTGAAATGGAATTTTCTTTTGTTAAAATCTGCAGATTATACAGCAGATTGTCAGGATTGGCAGTTTTAAATGTCCATTTCACCCCCAGTCTGTCCTCAGGCGTAAAAAGATCTTAAGCTACCTGTGGAAAAAGCCGATTCCCTTCCTAGAGGGTTCCAGATTCCCGCTGTGCTCCAATATGGCGGCCAGTGCGGTGTGTTGCACTACCTGGTTAGCAGTCTAGTGTTTCTTAGCAGTTGAGTCAGGGGCCAGGTGTTCGCGCTTGTGCGTTAATCGCACGGCGCACTTCAACCGTTTTCTTGGCTGGGCGGTTGTGTTTTCCACTGCTCGTCAACATTTCATAGTATCTACTGACAGGGGAGTTTAGTTCTTGACTACGTATCTCCACCTGTCACTTCTCTGCAGTTTTGGTTTGGCAGCTGGAGTTTGCCGTTCACCGGCGGTGAACAGTGTCGCCTTTGAACTCTCCCGCTCCAGGGCTCGTGAGTCAGAATATGTGAGGGGAGCCTCTCTCACTGTGAAGTAAGTGTTTGTTTCCTTTGGCAGTCAGCGCGCATCATCAACTGCTTGGGAAGATTGAACTTCAGTGTTCTGTCGTGCGCGCTGCAGTTCTTCGGCTAAAGACAGTCAAGGCAGCGATTTAAAGCGTTTCTCTCAGCGCTTAATTCTTTTGGCAAGGAGTCTTTTGTTTTTGAGTTCCAAGGTCGTCTACAGTACCGTGATGTTAACGGTGCAGTTAAAAGAAATACAGTCAGCAGGAACAGCAGTTGTGGTATCGTTTTTTTTTTGTTCTTTAACTCAGTCAGCAGCCAAAATTAATTTGCATGGAATCATTTCATAAGACTTTCAAATACTAATTCTGCTCACTAGAGTTCATTAACAAACTGAGAACACTGACTATTAATTTGTGAGCACAGAAGGACCACGCAGGCAGTTTCAGCAGTCCTCATTTGTTCAACAATTAGTATGTAGTAATATATATATATATATATATATATTATACTTACCAACAGTTCCTTGAAACTGCCAGTCAGCTAAGAAGGAAAAAGAAAAGGAGTATTAACAAGTCTAATCATCCATACTAATATACTACTGCCTATTCTAAGAGAGAAGCTAACCACTGCGGAGGTTAAGGTAGGAGATACGTAGGCTAGTGTTTGGGGCTTGTAGAGGTACTAAAGGTTGGGAATGTAATAATGGTGTTATTTATGTTGCAGATGCCTAGCAGAACTTGCTAAGAATTCCTGAGAGGCAGAGGCACAGCAGTGGAGTCTCTCTTTATATCCCATCCCCCTTTCCCCCTCTTTACTGTAAGTGGAGTATTTCACCCGCTTCCAGTGGAGTTTGGGATTTGGGAGAATAGTCATCTGCTCCTGTGGAAGTCCAAGTTGTAAGGGGTGTGGTACTCGACACAGATGATGGATTATGTAGCAAATACAGCAAATTTATAATTATGTGAAAATCGCCACAGCTGCACAATCACGTAATTCCAGTGGCCCTGGTTATAGTTAGCTCAGGTAACTATCACTACCGAATTTCTATGATATTTCCAGTTGAAATCCGAGCCTAACTATAAAGTCCCTGTAACTTTAGTTTTTCTCTCTCTCTCTCTCTCTCCCTCTCTCTCTTTCTCTCTATTATATGTCGCCAGTAGGTAGTAATAGTTAGGACCTAGTTTCCATAGCTTTTTTGACCTAGCTATATCTTTGGCGTCGTTTGACCAATCTGCATTAAATTTTGCCCAAAAAGTGTCACGGTGGGTGCTATTAATTGTGGAAGTTTGGGGGTGATCCGTGCAGTGGGGACCAAGAATTTGAGGCATGAAATAAGGTTACGTTTGAAATGTTAATTACCATAGGAAGCTTTTGCCACCTGGTGGGCTGTGACGTACTGACTGTCGGTATTGTTGTGCAGAGAGAACAGTGAAATGAAATTGGATCGGATTCCTTTGCCCACGGCTCACTGGAGAGCAAGAAATAAGCATATATTATTTGTTAATTGCAGCAGAATCCACCGCAGGTAATAAGCAAGGAGAGGAAGAAACTGCGAGTACCAGAATGCTCTGTTTATTACATGCATCATCTGACTCACCGGAGAGTGATAAAAGGCTAATTAGTGACTCGTTCTTCTTACTCCACTCTGCTGCCTAACAAAGCATGAGGCCCACGAACAAGGAGCAGGCAGCTCCGAAACATTTAGGGCATGGATTAATTGTTTGGCAAGGGAGTTCCGGTTCTTCAATAAAGAATGCTACCACGACTTACAGCATTCGGCTGATCTCTGAGTGCGAACTCGCAGGGGGGCATCTTTTGTTTGATGACATAATCCGGCCAGTCCCGGCCGGGAGGATCGCACCACCACTGAAAGCAATGGTGGGCTGTGACGTACTGACTGTCGGTATTGTTGTGCAGAGAGAACAGTGAAATGAAATTGGACCGGATTCCTTTGCCCGCGGCTCACTTGAGAGCAAGAAATAAGCATCTATTATTTGTTAATTGCAGCAGAATCCACCGAAGGTAATAAGCAAGGAGAGGCAAGTTGGGGGCCATTAAAAGCCTGGTGCTAGCAGATGTTCGAGTGCGTCTTTGCCCTGGTGGGGAACTTTGGGATATATATATATATATATATTCATATTCTACTGGCGGTCGCCAGTAGATAGTTATAGTTAGG
The DNA here is from genome assembly GCA_963921515.1 of Calotriton arnoldi. Taxonomy (NCBI): domain Eukaryota; kingdom Metazoa; phylum Chordata; class Amphibia; order Caudata; family Salamandridae; genus Calotriton; species Calotriton arnoldi. The sequence continues at coordinate 549,343 of CAWUFW010012235.1, forward strand.
ACCTATTTTCCATAGGAAATCCGCGACATTCTATTTGAAATAACGTTGGCGGCGGTTGACGAATCTTCGCGAAAGTTTCCAACTTGTTGGGGCGCTCCGGTCCGCTCCTATACTGAAAGTCTCGGGGTGATACGTCAAGCGGGGGCTGAGAAAAAAGGGGGGTCCCAAAACGCGTTTTCCCCATTCATTTTTCCATAGGAACCTTTAGTCGCAGCTACAGCCCGAACTGCTGAACGGAGTTACACCAAATTTGGCAAAGAGGTAGCCCTTGGTTCAGTGTCGTGCCTTTTGCTTAAATGGTGTAAATCCGTTCAGTAGTTTCTGAGAAAATCACAAGTAAAGTCACATATATATCTATGGCCGAGTAGGGTCCGCGTACCCTGAGCGCACCCTGCGCGCACCGTCCCGATCACGAGCTGCATGCTAATTGGCTGTCAAGTGGCTGTCAACACTCCAAATCAGGAAGTGTTGGCAGCCATTTTATCCCTCGGTAGAACCGAGGCACAGAAACAAGTGCGCAAAACGCACAAAGGGGGCAGGGTAGAAACACCCTGACCCCTAGGTCTGCTCAGGGGGTCCCACAAGGACCCCTGGGCAGAAAAAGTATTTTTAAGAAAAAAAATCAGCGGGATGCGCTTAGGGCGCGCGAATCCCGCCAAAAAAAAAAATCGAGCGCGGTCTCCCGCGCTTCGATGCTATTTGCCTCGGGTGGGCCAATTCCCGGGGGCATGCGGGGGATGGGTTTATATTTAATTTTGGGGGCCTCGAAGGCCCCAAGTTCCGAGGACCGCCACCCCCGGGGCTTTAAAAATAATGGTGCGGGAGGGCTCTTGGCCCTCCCGCAGCCCCGAGACCGCCACCCCCGGGGCTTCTTTTTTATTATTTTTTTAAATTACCTGTGTGGGGGCTCGAGCCCCCACACGCCCGGAGACCACCACCTCCCGGGGCTTTGTCGATGGAGGGAGGGGGGCCGCGCGGCCCCCTCCTGGAGCCTGTAATGGCCCTGGGGACCGCCACCCCCAGGGCCGGCTCCTGGAGTGTCCCGGGGTGCCTACCCCCAGGACACTGTAGTTTGCTATGACAGGACGGGAGCCTCGCGGCTCCCGTCCTGTCATAGAAACTGCTTTGGATATTGGGCGAGGCAGGAAACCTGCTCTCGCTTCCAATATCCAAGCAAATTGCTTTCCACATGGGGAGCTGCATGTTAGCAGCTCCCCATGTGGAAAGCAATGCCGGCTCCCGCAGGAGGCGGGGAGCCGGCAGGGTCCGTGGGGAGTTGGGGTCCCCCACGGACCCCAAAGGATAGGGCCAGCCCGGGGATGGGGTCCCGGGGCAAGTAGTGGCCCGGGAGGGGGCCACACGGCCCCCCTCCCCAAAAATAATTTAAAAAAATAAAGGCCTGCCCCGGGGGATTGGGTCCCCGGGGCAAAGAGGCCTGAGGAGGGGGCCACGCAGCCCCCTCCTTAAAAATGTATTTAAAAGTGTGGCCATGCCCCGGGGATGGGGTCCCCGGGGCTGGATTCGGCCACGGGAGGGGGCCACGCGGCCCCCTTCCCGTTTAATTTAAAAAGAAAAGGGGTAAGGCCCTGGGGGATGGGGTCCCCAGGGCCCAAAAATAGGAAAAAGGTAGGGGGGCCACACAGCCCCCCTTCGGGAAATAAAAAAACGATTGGGCCGCAGGCCCCGCACCCTTCCTTTACCACTCTGCAAACGCGCCCCTGGCGCGTTTGCAGATGAGGAACGAATTCCCCTTAAATACTGGGGGTCCCTGAGGGCCAACTAGCCCACCAGGAACCTCCAGTATGCGCCAGGGGCTGCGTTGCAGAGAGGTGTACAGAGGCCACGCCCTTTTTACACCTCTCTGCAACACAGCCCTGTGGCGCTTTTTGGAGGAACATGGTGGGCTACTTGGACTCCAGGGACCCTCAGGATTCAAGGGGACTTAATCCCCCAACTTAAAACGCACCACGGGGCGCGTTTGCACAGTGGTGAAGGGAGGAGGCGGGGCTTCAGGTGACATGTGTGCAAACAGGCCCCGTGGCGTGTTTTAAGATGGGGTATTAAATCCTCTTCAATCCTGAGGGTCCCTGGGGGCCAACTAGCCCACCAGGTACCTCCAGTAAGCGCCACAGAGCTGCGTTGCAGAGTGTTGTAAAAAGGGGCGTGGCCTCTGAACACCTCTCTGCAATGCAGCTCTCTGGCACATACTGGAGGTACCTGTTGGGCTAGTTGGCCCCTAGGGACCCTCGGGATTGAGGAGGAATTAATTCTCCAACTTAAAACGCGCCACAGGGCGTGTTTGCAGACATGTATCCTCAGGCCCCACCCCCTTTATTCACCATTGTGAAAATATTCCTCTAAAATCAGCCGAACTACGAATTCCGATTTACTCACCTGTTATCAGGAGAGACCTCAGTGCTGCATCTTTGTGCCCAGTACCGATCCTGAAAAGTAATTCTAACCGTACTTACCAGTAACTTGAATTTCCTTCCATAGGAATCCATTGTCTGGTTTTCAGCAGAAAAGTTTCAAAGTGTCGATTTTCACAAACTACAAATATTCCTTAAAAATCGCCTGTGTGACTTAAACGCATTCTTTCAACTGTTTACAGGAGATGCACCAGTGCTGGATCCAGGATCCACCACTGAGTAAGAAAAAGTAACGATAACACTACTTACCTGCTAAGTGAATTTCCTCCCATAGGATAACATTGGTGATTCTATGTGAAAAAGTTTCTAAGTGTCAACTTTTAAAATACAATAATATTCCTTAAAAATCACTACTGTAACCAAAACGCTTTTACTCAACTGTTTACAGGAGATGTCCCAGGAATGAATCTAGGATCCAGTCCTGTGGTTAGAAAAGTAATCCATAAAGTAACTAATTGCATTTAACTAGAAATTCACATTGAGCTCAATGTTGCATTGTTTTTGAAATTGTGTTGCCCATTGCAACAACTGTAACTACTGTACTTAAAAGTCTATTGCCTATTTGCAAAGTATTTAAACTAAAGTAATTCATTCTGAGAAAGTATATTTTGTAATGTAATGTATAATGTAATTACAATGTAATTTAAAAATAAAATATCAAAAAATAAATAGTTTTAAAAAATGTTGTAAATCAGTATCAAAAAAATAAATATAACAATTAATACATTTAAAAATTGTCATTTACAAAACCTTTGAAATTCACTGAAAAAACCATAGGTTTCAGACACGTTATAGTTAGGAATTAGCATTTAAAAAACCTTTGAAATTCACTGAAAAAACCATAGGTTTCAGACACGTTATAGTTAGGAATTAGCATTTAAAAAACCTTTGAAATTCACTGAAAAAACCATAGGTTTCAGGCACGTTATAGTTAGAAATTAGCATTTAAAAACCTTAGAAATTCACTGAAAAAACCATAGGTTTTAGGGACAGTTATAATTAGTTGGACATTGCACTCGTACAAAACCCGTGAAATTCCCCGTTATAGTTAGTTCAGGTAACTATAACTCGCGCCCCGCAATGCACTGCTGATGACGTCACATATTACATCACTCATGACATGGTCAGTGACATCACTGATGACATCACTGATGACATCATCCATAAGATAATTTGATGCATCTTCTCACACCCTAATATAACTTTTGATACACCCACTGTAAATTACAGACTGCCATTGTCAAAACCATAGACACTCCAACACCAATTACTATATACACACTCACTGATTCTTAGGTCTACACACACACATCTACTCACTCACCCGTACAATCACTCATACTTATAGTCACTCAGTACAGGACTATTATATGTACTCATACACCTATATAAACACTCACACACCGCCACTGATCCATAGAGGTACTCACACACCTAGTCAGTCATGCAAAAAATTAAGCACACACCCATTTACTCATCTATACAGTTATACACACACCAGCTCACTTACTCATACAAATACTAGCACATTCTTACGCTCTTATACAATCTCTGATACAAGCACACACTCATCCATACAGTCACTGTCACAATCACACACTCTCGCTTACAGCTATTTATATACTCCAACACACATATATACTGCCTTTCACATATGTAGTTACTCACACATGTACCACTGGGACAACATTCACTCACTAACACACTCTTACACACACTTACCCACCCATACAGTCTATCACAGATGCACTCTTGAAACCATCCACCCAGTGAATCACCCACTCACACATCTATGCACAGAGTTGCACACACCCCTCCCACACAAACACTCAAGGAACCCATACAGATACTCAGACAAGCATTCAATAACTCATATAGACACTCATGTAGCTATTCACAAACACATGCAGCCACTTACTCAGCAACAGACAGACGGATACAGACATTCACCCAGTTTAGTCACTAACCCATGCATTCAGTAAGATACGTTAAATCACTCACTTATAGAGTCAGTCACGCACCTACTAAATCATCCATACAGACACTTACACACCCACTCATTCTTCAATACGTCTTTTCCTATATATATTAAAAATATTTAAACTTTACAGAAACACACAGTCACTGGATGATGTCATCAGTGATGTCATTTGAGATGTCATCAGTGATGTCATCAGTGATGTCACTGACCATGTCATGAGTGATGTAATATGTGACGTCATCAGCAGTGCATTGCGGGGCGCGAGTTATAGTTAGCTGAACTAACTATAACGGGGAATTTCACGGGTTTTGTACGAGTGCAATGTCCAACTAACTATAACTGTCCCTAAAACCTATGGTTTTTTCAGTGAATATATATATATATATATTATCTACTGGCGGTCGCCAGTAGATAGTTATAGTTAAAACCTATTATCCATAGGAAATCCGCGACATTCTATTTGAAATAACGTTGGCGCCAGTTGACGAATCTTCGCGAAAGTTTCCAACTTGTTGGGGCGCTCAGGTCCGCTCCTATCCGGAAAGTCTCGGGGTGATACGTCAAGCGGGGGCCGAGAAAAAAGGGGGGTCCCAAAACGCGTTTTCCCCATTCACTTTTCCATAGGAACCTTTAGTCGCAGCTACAGCCCGAACTGCTGAACGGAATTACACCAAATTTGGCAAAGAGGTAGCCCTTGGTTCAGTGTCGTGCCTTTTGCTTAAATGGTGTAAATCCGTTCAGTAGTTCCTGAGAAAATCAAAAGTAAAGTCACATATATATCTGGGCGGAGCCTAACCACACATGTCATTGTGAGATCTGATTGGCTGTCAGCACTTCATCCTGGAATTGCTGGCAGCCATCTTGGAACCAATATAAATGATAGTACCTCATTGAAATGCATTGTAGTGAATAGAAGATTTTGAGGGTCACCAAAAGGAGAACTATAAAGGGTGATAACAGGCTTTAGTTACATTAGAATTTATTTGTTGATGGTACCATACTAATTTTAGGAATTGTGGTGTATTCTAAGGTGATTTTACCATGTGAAAAACCTTCTGCTGGGATATCATGAATCATGTTTGAGAGAACACTATTTTCTCATGCTTGTCCCATGGAGGTTTGGAAGGTGCTCCAGAAGCTAAAATGAGAGCATATTTTCTGTAAATTCACATTATCTTTCTCACTCATGTGAGAATGAAGTCTGACATTCTCAGTAAAACATGTACATCCAACAAGGGCAGAGACTGTCAGTTGATTCCTTTGTGTTCTACTGCAGCTTCCCAGAGAGTTCTAAAGAACAACTAGAGTGCTAACAGCCTTACTTATGACAAAAGTATGGCACACCTGAAGCCATCTTGATTGGAATAAACTGGTAACACTTAAACAATTTAATTTAAAAAGGAACAAAATGATGGGGTTCATTTTGTCATAGAAATTATGGTTAGTGCTTTAGAAAGAAAAATTAGGACATGTTTCAAGTGTGATCTCAAATATCTTCCTGTTATATTTCAACAGGAGCAGCCTGCCAGTTGATGCCTTTGTGTTCTACTGCAGCTTCCCAGAGTGTTCTAAAGAACAACTAGAGTGCTAACAGCCTTACATATGACAAAAGTATGGCACACCTGAAGCCATCTTGATTGGAATAAACTGGTAACACTTAAAACATTTAATTTAAAAAGGAACAAAATGATGGGGTTCATTTTGTCATAGAAATTATGGTTAGTGCTGTAGAAAGAAAAATTAGGACATATTTCAAGTGTGATCTCAAATATCTTCCTGTTATATTTCAACAGGAGCAGCCTGCCAGTTGATGCCTTTGTGTTCTACTGCAGCTTCCCAGAGTGTTCTAAAGAACAACTAGAGCGCTAACAGCCTTACTTATGACAAAAGTATGGCACACCTGAAGCCATCTTGATTGGAATAAACCGGTAACACTTAAAACATTTAATTTAAAAGGAACAAAATGAGGGTTCTTTTTGAAATAGAAATTATGGTTAGTGCTGCAGAAAGAAAAATTAGGGCATGTTTTAAGTGAGATCTCAAATCCTCTT